>JAAAKO020023742.1:0-14504 GCA_010015015.2 Bolitophila cinerea
ATACCAAAATGGATCGAATCGTCTCTTTCATAGAGCAATCCAAGTGGTTTGAATATAAGTGATACGTTTTTCTATAATTGGGGAGAGGCATAATGGGCCCAGCTTTCGAGTCCTGCATGCCTACCTTCTTTCGGAAGGGGGAATCTCCCAAATTAATTACTATCTATCTATCTATCATTTAGACCATATGGTAATTTTGTTGTAATTTCGTATCTATTTAAAATTAAACGACGACCATTTGTTTTGGTAATTTAAAAATGGACATATTTGACAATAAAAATTAAAATTAATTAATTACGCTATAATATTAGAATGACTTCCTTTTAGTTATTAAAATGGATATATGAATATATCGTCATTTTTAGCGGGATTGCGGTATTGAACGTGATACTTTTTATCGTTTTTTTTGATTTTTCGTTTTGTTCTTGCTCAATAATACTTCGATGAAATTTAGTTGGCGGCTTCCAATAACTACAACTATTTTTATCTCAATGACTTTTATTTCATAGACATTCAATTCGTTGAAAAACATAACTAAGTATTACGTACAACAGACTATTATAATTTTGTATTTTTAACATGAGAAATATAAACATCGGAATTTCACCCAAATTGCGTATATCTAAACGAAATTCATACTACGTTATTTTGTTGATGTAGAAATGTATACATTTTAAAAATAAAAACATTATTTTCATTATCGACGCAGAATTTCATACAAGGTTTTGTTGATATGTCGGACTTTCATCCAATATTTCTTGCGATAGCTTTATTTATTGTTTTTTTAAAAGCAAAAAAAAAACAATAAAAAACAAGCAAAAAACTTAAACAAAAAACTTTAACCAAAATAAATTGGGTAAAATTCCTCGTGTGTTAAAATTAATAAAATGGATGTTGTTATAATTTTTTAAAAGGCACAAACCAAACCAAAACAAAAATATTTTTGGGTGTTATATATGCCCAAAATCATGTTTTTTTTTTGTGTGTACACATTATAAAAAGTTATATTTTGATTTTACTGAATTCAATTGGGAGAAAATCTCTTGTGCAAATTTCATTCGTGTATATATTTTCTTTTCGCATAAAAAGTCCAAAGTAATTTTGGGCGATAGTCGGCGGGATAAAGTCACATCACCTTCAAAATATGTAAATGAAAAAATGTATGGAAAGTATATAAAGAAAAATTACTGAAAATTGTCTTCAACTTTATATCCATTAATATAGCAAACATCTCCTAAAATATTTCGTCCACATTCTAGAACAACTATAAAATCGCCAAATTTATAAATCTCCAATAGAACAAACATTATGTTTATTCATCATATTCAAAAAATATACGAAAGTCCGCATGGCACATCTAGAAAAGAAATATTATAGTCGTCTGTGTGCGCGATTTTCTCGCCAAAAAAGAAAAGCAAACCAAAAAAAAAAACAAAAACGAAATAAAACACACGCCAAAATCTCTAAATCATTCCATTATAGTAGACTACATCTCATTTATACACAATGGTTTGTTCCTTTTGTTTGCCGTTACTGAAGCCATAACATCCAATTTTCGCAAAATTCCTTTATGCTCATATTTACCGTTTTAATTGTCGCACAGACACACAGCAGTCATGTGTGAGTGTGTGTGTGTGTGTGTGCTGTGTGCCAGGGTGTGTTTGTATGAGTATTTACACCCGTACAGCCAAGCCACCCCACGCAATAATACCGACTATATGCATGCATATATATGTTTTAGTTATATATATATATATATATATATATGAGTGAATATATGTCTATACTAAAGCTCCAAACGCGTCTGCTATTTACATCTATGTATGTATTCTATATGTATATATTGTATATGTATGCATGTGTGTGCGCTGGACACAATGTCCTTTTGTCGTCGTCGTCCACCCACTCCAAACTACCCACCACCCGCACGAAACGATGCAAACGGTAAGAAAAGAAAAAGCAGCCACCAAAAACTTTTCCATTTTCCTTTTATATACCCGATTTTTTATTCATCTCGCTGAGTGATATGATGACGATAATATTTAAAATAAGCCACTCCCACCTTCGTACACATTTATACGAGCGTTCGCTCGTGCTGCCCCTCAAAACGAATACATAATGCGCTGCGCCGCGAAAATCTCGTATCCCCTCCATTTAAATGTCTACCTACCCGTCGGAAAATATCCCTACCCTATACTGAGCATATATCTATGTGTTGTGTGCAATTTCTCTCTCGCAGCAAATATATAGTATACGGTTTGGAGATGCAAACTCTCTCTCGCATACACTAAAAATATATTAATGTCGTTGTTGCGTTGTCGCAGAGCAAACGGCGCTATATCGTTTGCAGGGGTTTTAGAATTTTTACTTGATTCTACGTTTTTCCGAGCTATACACATATATTCTACAATCTACATAAATGTATATAAACAAGTCGCTCTCTCTCTCTTGGAGTATATACTTCTACTGCGTGCGTGTGTTTATATATACACGTATTTGAGAGAGCGTGAGTGTGTGTGTGAAGGCGCACAGCGAAAACGTCTTTTACGACTTTTTATTCGATTCAGTTTGCTTTTTGCATTGTCGACGACGCGACGCGAATACACGACTTAAGACGCGGCGAACGCACACCGTTTGCCTTCTCTCGCAATTCGACTATATATATATATATATATATGTATTTATTTATATATTATATTTTCTTAAACATCTCGCGAGTATAACGTATATGTATTTGTGCGATCGTGATTGAGCCATAAATCTTAATTGAATATTTTCAAGTGTAATTATATATATATTTGTATTCAGCGGTAGTGATATTTGAATATTCATGCGGTTTATTAATAATAAATAAAACAGTGGTCAAGACAAAATGCATCTCGTGTGAACGCACGATCAATTTTGATGAATTGTTAAAAAGACAGTGACTTTGTTAAGTATATTTATAATAATTATTGCAAGTGACTTTGTGTAGTGTTTGCTTGTATGCACAAAATACTGTAAGAAGACATTCTCAGAGACACACTCCGACAAACGGCTAAATGATGGTGTTATCGCAAGTACGGTGGGGCAGCGACCGGGAGGACAACAACAATTCTATAAAACGAGATATCCTGAGGACACCTCCACACGGCCACTCTAGATGTACGTGTTCTTTAGAAATTTTGAGTATATACACGATTTTGTGGGCGCAATATATATTACGTACTCTCTCGCGCATTGTTCATTTATTTTATAAAAATTGAGCATGTAATTGCATATTAAATATTTATATCAATAACCACTGAAATTTGACATTTTGTGTATTATACCTGCGTGGCCAGTACAATGGATGACACAACGCAATCAAATATAATAGAAGTTTTTCATAAATATAAATAAGGGATATTATTTCGTAAAAGGTCAGGCAAAATTATGAATTTATACGTATTTTCTATAGACAGTTTTATTTTTATTTCTATGCATTATTAATATAGATTTATCAAGAAACATAATAATTTCAAAGAATAATTTTTATATCATATTTTCGTCGAAAATAAAATGTTGCATATCAAACTACATATCGTCCGTATTTAAATGTGTGAGTGCTGATAAATTATTTACGTGCAGACGTGGTCGAGACCAATGACCATAATCATACTGAACAAAAAGGACACTTTCACCAATACATACATTCCGCAATTTCGTATCCCCCGCCCGCATCCTATGGTGCGCGCACACGTATGCAAATGTCCAATTGAGATCATAATAAATTCATGGCAGACGTTGCACGAGCTCACACATAAAAAACGTTGGGCATTCAATTTGTTTTGATGGTCGAGACGGACGGAGAGGACCTGATGAACTCTCGAGCGACCGTACTGCGTCGCACCGGTCTAGTTTAGCTGCTTAACACCCTTCCTTCCGATCGAATTGGTGTGGGTGTACATATCTTTATAGCACCCCAAATCACATGATTTCGGTCATTTGCTGATTTTTATATAATTTGTATTTTGGGTTGGTGAAGAAATTCTAAAATCGTGTTTCTGACATCAATCAATCTTAAATTACAAAATCCATATACAAAACCCTGAAAAACTAAATTTCAAAAAAAATATTCAACATAATTTCAAAAAAAATATTCAACATAATTTCAAAAAAATTATTAAAAATATACACACACAATACATGGACTCAAATATAGGATATTATATATATATATATATATATATAATGTGTTTTTCGTAAATATTTTATGTTGTTTTATGGATTTTTAAAATATTTTTTCAGGATTATTTTCTTTTTGTAACTGTTAATATACATATGTAATTTGAATTTAGAATTATGACAAATGTAAGCATATGACCTTTAACATACAATATATCAGTATATTTTATTTAAAAAATATGTTTTTTTAAAATATCACTACATAAAAAATATTAAAAAAAACACAATGCAAAAATTGAAAAAAAAAATTTGGAAAATGGAACAGAGACCTCCAAAAATATTAAAAATAAGGTAGTACATGTGCATATATGTGTTTAGATGTTCTAATGAATGCAAGGGAGGGTGGATGCTGCGCGAGCGCGCATACACTGTTAAATACACTAGGACGCACACAGACACCGGATGAACGCACAAAAAATATATCAAACCAAACATTTGCGCAAGTCATTGGTAAATTTGAATGATTATGACAAAATTCTAATTTCTCAAAAGTGGAAAATCATTCTGTCAGGCGTCGAGGTGCTCGGCGTGCATTTTCTAACAAATTCATATACGTACTTTTGACAATATTTATTTATACTTTATTTTCTGTGCGATTTTCCATCATTTCGTCCCGGACACAAGCACACACACACACACAAAAGATGCACCATACACGGCCTAAATTCATTGGCCATTGTTTTTTGCGTGCGTAGTCAATAAATCACTCAAAAATCGAACTACAACAAAAAGTAAAAATACCGAAATCTTTGTGTTTTATGCGCACAGTGTATGCCGGCATAGGATGAAATGTGTGTGCCTAGACTCATAGCATATAGATATATATATAGTTATAGATACATATATTCAAATTGCCTACCTGAGTTGCACAAAAATGCAAAGACGAGAGAACACACGTCGTCCGTCGTCGTTGTTGGGAAACGTGTGCATAAAAGATCGGTTTTCTGCGTTGTTCTCAGGTGTGTGCATATATCTACACATCTACAGTCTATGGTTTAGTTGTTGTTGCAGAAAACGAAAACACAATTATTACTTTGGCTTTTTATATATACGCATCTCATAAAGGTACACACACGCATATAATATACATAAAAGCATTTTAAAGGTGCACATGTCATTAGTAGATGGTTCTTTATGCGTTTTTGTGTTCCTTTATGCATTCTGAAAAATGTTGAACCATATCGAAAAGTGAGAATCTATGTGCGCACGCACAGTATATATACACATATGTTATATGCACATTATATGTACATACATTTGCCAACATAAATTATTGTCCTGTCTGGGTTTTTGGGCAGCTTCTTTTTAGCTATACATCTTTTACATATAAAGCTACATAGCGACATTCATTATATTTGATCGTTTATATTTACGAGCATTGCATTGTCGCATTTAGCATAAAATTTCGCTGCAATTTTTGTGCGTTATGTTTACCTTTGGATTCGGGTGTCATTGCATTGTGTGAGCGCATCGCCAGTGTGGGAACATAAAATGTGATGCAAGGAAATGAATGTGTTTTTTTATTATTTCAATGTTTTGTGCGCGCAATGATCACCGATTTTAAATCATCGATGCATTCAGCTTGTGTGAAATTATGTTGTTGTTATTATCATTGAATGTTGAATTTTAATGGTTTTTAGGAAGATATTTCGATTTGGGTTTACAAAAATGGCTTACAATTTGGCTTCTAATTTTATCTAGTCAAATTTATTCAATTTTTTTGTTTTTTTATTAATCTTGATGCAATTATATTTATTAATTTAAAATATTTATATGTACTATATATTATTATTATTATATATTTATTGTTTTTAGAAAAGTCACATTTGCCATACAGAGTTCCAAAAAAAATATCTTGATTTATACTTAAATAAAAAGATATTACTTTATTTTTTGACAAACTTGTATTAAACATTTCTTTTAAATTAAAAAGCATTTCATTATTTAATATATAATTTTTACATAAAAACGTATATGCTTACATTTGCTTGTTATTTGCTTTCAAGTAACTTTAAACTTGCTCAAGATTACAATTTGTTTGTAATTTTCTGTGGAGAAATTTTATTATTGATTGTCACCTTTTTGGACCATTGGTTCATTTTAGGTTTATTCATAAATGTCCATAAATATGTTCATGTATAATTAAACAACATGCCTTTAACTTTATTACAAGTAGAGCTTACCTAGAATTTACTTAGAATTTTCCCAGATGCGGTTTACTCGACCATTTGCTATGGATTGTATACCTTTTTGGATAATTGTTTCCATTTATAGACTTATTTAAAAACGTACAAAAATGTTTTCATAAAGGAATAGAAACTACTTAAAAACATATACTTGCAACTTGCGCATAACATTAATTTAAAAAAAATAAAGTCAAAAGTTTTTTTATTATATAGTTGTTATTTTTGTTCAGAGCAATTATTGTGCAATAAATTAAAAAATTAAAACAATTTGAACAATTGTCGTAGCTGCTATTTGTCAGTCCAATATATTTGGTCATTTATCTAATCATGTATATTGCATAACAATATATAAACCGTAGCTCAAAAATAAAGAATAATTGTCAGCAGCTTGTAAGCATATTAATATCAGACGAATAAAAGGGTGTATTCAAAATATAATACTCAAAATATCCATTATTAAATAAATACTTCCCCACAAGATCTGGCGGGGCGTCCATTACAATGACTATCTCACATTACCATATAATTAAAAATAGACACAGGGCGCGCATTATCCACCTATTTATCTGCATTATGCTGTGTGTACAAGTGTGTGTGAGTGTGTGTTTGTGTGTGTGTGTGGGATGTGTGTTTAGTCTGTATATATATATATATATACAAACAAAGACCAAACATTGGCACTGTCCATCTTTCCTGCTACTAACTCCAAGCGAGAGGAGACGGTATCCTATTTCCCTAGCGACCCATAAAACTAAGCAACACCATAATTCTCTTTGCGCGACCGGTCCACCGAACTGGACGCGCGTTGCGTTGCGTTGCGTTTCGGTTTTATATGTATACAAACAAGAAGATAAAAAATTATATTCAGATCAATATGTTGTGCTGCTGCTTTTGCCACCAACATACCGTATTATATATGTATGTATATTGGTACATATAAAGAGACGGCTTTTCGGCAAAACTATATAATATGTATATATATTTTCTGTCTATGGTCGTGCCACCCCCGTGTGGCACGAGACTACACACATCCTATTATATGTGTTTAGTTATAGAACAACTGGATCAATTCGCACCCTCCCCCGTTCCAATATGTACAATATACTCAAAACACGGTACTCGCGTTTATTTGAATATATGTTCCAGCATTAAAGCAGACCCCCGAACGGTCCAATCGAGAATTCTACATTATTATCATTTTATTTCAATGAACATTAAACCGTATGTGATCGCACACGCTATTTATGATATATTTGACTATATATCGTAAATTTACATAATGACATTAGGAATATGCGTTATAGGCTAACAACGTGACCACGGCACAAGGGTAGACTTTATATTCTCCATTCACTATTCACTATATTTGAAATATTTAAAATACAATTTTAATAAATCACATGTACATTTGACTGATAATTGTTGTTTTCTCGTTTCAGATCACGATAGAATATCAAAAACTCCGTCGCCACTATTATCGCACGGTAAGTTTCAATTTTGAATACATAAATAGCATATAAATTATATACATAATATAAAGTCATCCCTTAATAATTTATTAATATATAATAATCATGATCATACAAATATTTGTCATTATTCCACAGTCAATTGAATACGATCGTCTTAAATAATAATAAAAAAGGGTTACGATCATTCTATTGATCATTATCTTAAACGCGTGGCACATATCCGTCGTTTATCTCGATCAATAGATAAATATTTTTATTTTGTCTTCATTGCTCCAGCACATCTTTTGTGCACAGCCCTTTTCTGATGCGTTCTATAAGTCTCTCTCCCTAATAACATACGCACGCACGCGCGAGCACACGATCAAGATCCATTGATGCTGAAGCGATCGCACAAGTCGAGCACACTTTCTCGATATTGTATTTGTGTCTAATCGGCTTTTGAGATGCGTAATGTTGGGTAACACAAAAACACGCATACGCACACGCAGACATTGTGCGAATTTAACCGCAGAACACAAAGAAGACGCACGTCAAACACTCAGTCGCTTTAAAAGGGGTACGTCGTCTTCGGAGCGTCACCCGTTCGTCGGAACAAGAAGAACAAACGGTATTTAAGAGGATCGACGACGCCTGTATGCAAACACTCGCACTCAGGTAGTGTGCTCTGGTGTCTCGTCCTTGCGCGCACCCGCGAACACAAAAGGCTTAATGTTATTACGTGTCTTAATAGCTGACGCGTGGCTTATGAATGGGGTTAAAGGAGGACTTAAGCATTTGTTATGGCATTAGGAATAGGAATAATAATAGGAAGTATTGTACAAGCAGTCTTCCAAATGATCGCGATCAATCGAGATCGTAAATTGCGTAATGTGTATTGAAGATTTATTTGCTTTTGGTTTTATTATGCAAATATGTAAGGTGCAACCGGCCATCGATATTTAAAAGCCATTTCATTTAAACATGTTATATTTTCTCTTTGATTTTTTTTACATCAATTTGTGCAATTGTATTTATTGGGACACGAAAAATATTTTTGTGTCATATATTTTTTTAGATATTCGAAAATTTTTGATTTCTTTACCAAAAAAAATGATCAAGTAAAGGTAATATTCTTATGGTGTCCAAAATAATTTCAAAAATGTTACACAAGCAACAACAAAACTTTTAAAATTGTACTCAAACACAATTTAATAAAAAAAGAAAAAGTTGCCTAAAATTAAATCAATATCTAAATAGAAAAAAATGTTACCAAAAATTATGTGATACAAAACCATTTTTTTTAAACTAAATTAATTCTTTTACATAAAAAAATAGCTCGAAAATATTTTTTAAAACTAAGTGTATATTATTAATTATTTACATACAAAATAAATACATTTTTGAAACAAATAAAATAAAAATCTTTATATTTTTAACCATAAAAAATTGAAACCAAATTAATTTTGATACAAATTCAATCCAAATTATTATTTTTTGTAAAAGTGTTTTTTTCTGACAATATTGCAAAATCACGCAAAATGAACAAAAAAAGCTGCGTTTTTCGAAATTAGATTTTTTAATTTTACGCTTGAGTAAAAACTATATAAACATCAATAAAATTTATAATTTCAATAATCTTCCATTAAACAAAAATATGATCCATAAATACATGCTCCAAGACTGCAATTTTCACACATTAAATATTCGCTCACATAAGTCTCACAATATAAAAAATAAACGCCACGCAGTCAACTGTAATTATCCATGAACGCAATTATTCTGCAAATGTACATAATATTAAAGAACATTAAAAAAACGCGCACAGAAACCCATAGGTCATGCTCGGGCAGAAAGGAAAGAAAACCAAGCTCTCCATGCACAAATCAATCAAATTAAAATTATAAGAGAATCATCGCTTGCAGTGCCGGCTGTGTGGCTGCTGAACAAAACCCAATCGTAATCTATTTCTGAAAACAATACCGTGCAAACCATATTGCAAGCTCCGCATAAATCATAACAAATGGCGCGCGCAATCTTTTAAGTAAGGTTGTCTGCGCACTTCTTTAAGGCGAGCTACTGTGCGCAAGCTTGCATCCATCAGTCAGCGGTGAGCGGTGAGCGGTGTATATATAATATACTATATATATATATATATATATATAAATTCCTAACTCGTTATTTGCGCGGCATCGTAAAAAAATCTAATATTAATAATTGTATTGTCAAATCCCGAGCACCGTTCGTATATCTTTTATAATGTACCGCGCGCGCAGCGCAAATAAACTGCTCCAGTCAGTATATATACACACAGAAGCATCTATATATAAATACATGTTATATACTCTTATTATGTACATTTCCACTTGCGCGCGGTGCGCTCAAAACGCATCATCCACAAAAACCAATAAAACGCTTGCACAATTATATAAATTATGTGCGAATTCCGAATGCGGATTTATAGTGCATGCGCGCTCTTGATGCAGGACTTGTGTGTGTGTGTGAGTGCGCTCGCAGTCGCGCAACAATAAAACTTGTTTAATTACAAATCGCAGATCCATTTATAAGAATGCAGGCATAAGAACAATATATAACAACACAACTACAACTCTGGCAATCTGCAACAAAAGAAAACGAGATATATACTATACGCAAGAGATGTAATATACTTTTTATCGATTTTCACGGAAAAGGATATTTGTGTTTGAGTGGCCGAACTACTCTGCTCTGCGGTTTGCGGTCTGCGCGCTACTGTACAATTTTAATCTCAATCAAAATTGCTATTTAAATTATATAAATTATATCCTACATTAATTATATACGTGCGAGAGAATAGTGGCTCTGCATTAATAAGACTCATCTCACGCTAATAATGCGCGCGCATCTTACTCGTATATGATAATTCGCAAGCGCCAATAACACAAGTGAGCTGAAGCATTTTTGGAGTATAGCTAATTGCTTTCAATTTTACGGCTTTGCTGTCGGGCGCCGGCGCCGAATCAAAATTAAACTTATTAAATACAGAAGTCGAGGGAGTAATTCGCCACGCCAAGCGTTTTATCCTCGAGGGCTCGAATTAAAAAGCTGAATGCACTTGGAGCACTTCAAATCGCGCGCTCCCTTCTGCGGTATTTAAATTGAATCGCTTTTTTAACACATTATGCGGCTAAGCTTACCCCTTTCGATAATTTTAAGGGCGCATGCCACAATAAATTTAAATACACCCGAAAAGGCACTCAACACTAAGTACCTTTTTCACATTTATATACACCTTAACGGCAAAGTGTCGTTTTCACGCTCCGTGTAATTGACAATACACGTTTATGTGTGGCAAGGGTGCGCGCTTTTTATGCATATACATATTTGCCTGTATAAACAGTTAATACACTGTAACAGTAGTTACACGCAATAAGGGTGCACGCATTACATATGCACGCACTCACACGGGCACACAGGTATATTTAAATTGGGGTGACCACAGTTTATTAGGGCAATTTACATTATAAATAAATATATACAATACATTGAATTGCTTGACATAATTTTCTACGCGCAACGTGATCTTGTTTATGCGTGTGTACCCGAAAAAAGGACACCCTTGTTTGGAGATTATTATGCAATAATCGATGTGGCCCGGCCATTGTGCGAATCATATTTATGAGAGACTATATGTTTTTTTCTCTATTTAAATTGACCGCACTCACTGAATATATTCAGGGTGGATATATGGAGTATAATAAATTATGAATAGTATATGTATATTCTATATTTATATACAATGTTTCCCGGAGATGGCAAAAATAACAAATCGGCCACTTGTTATGCAAACCGCATGATTTATTTCCATTTGCCGGCGTGGGTGCGGGTTATTCCTGTGGTGGGTTATCTTGCACGGACGCATATGCGGCGGTGAGCGCGCACAGTGCACATCTTGCAGGCACTTTTATAATAAACAGAAGTCCATTGTGATATACAGCACAGAGAAAATATATACACACATGGAAATGTATACAACAACACAAAAATACTCCACCATAAATCGGTAAGAAGGGTGGCGATTCTCTCGATTTTTCGATTTCTTTTATTGACATATTCAAATGTGTTTGTGTGTGTGTGTGCGTGCGCACGTGAATACGAGTTTTAAATACACCACATACATACACTTACACACACACAATTTAAACCAGATGAATTGCGACTCGAGAAAGGTAAAAGGAATTTTATACTTGATCGGACATTACATTTATATGTTAATGGGCATTTTAGGGCACATTTCGATAAAGGGTTTTCTCTGTGCAAAAAGAGTATGAGAGTTTACATAAATTTGTTTAAGTATATTTTGGTGTTTGTGTGCGCACGCTCGTTTTGCATAAACTATGTATGTGTGCTCGAGTTTTCAAAGGAAAATGCAAATAATTCAGTGGATGTTTTTTAATAGTGGTATATATAATTCTGTTTTTCTTCTTCTTTCAAATGGTCAAAGTTAAATGGAATTTTTATTACTGTATACTAACTGTTAGTTACAAAATTGAGAATTTCTATTTATTTCGTAATCCAAAAATATATTAAAATACAATATTTATAATTGTTTCTCTCTTTTTCCATTTTTTATTGATTTTCTTTATACATTTTTTTATACGAATATATTTATTTTTGTTATTTTCTGTTTTTCTTTAAAACTTGTTAGCTTGAAATAGTTCCATAATAGGAAATTTTCTTAAAATTGTAATTATAACGTTAACTTTTTCCACAGAACAATAAAAAAATCATAAAAAATGATAAATTTTATACCACTCCAGATTCTAACAAAAATTATCATTCTAACGTAAATCAAACCTTCTGTGCAATGGGGCAATCTGCGTGGTAGCACACAAATTACGATTTTTAATTCATTTTTTATTTTAATTTTTTACTCAATTACTGACAAAATAAAGAAGAGAATCAAATGAAACTATAGAATCATTTAAATTAATCAGATTAAATTAATTTAAATAAAAAATCAAAATAAACTATACAACTAACGAGTTTTTTTGATTTAATTAAAAAATAATAAATAGTTGCCTTTATCAGTATCTTTCATTTAAGATTATAAAATATATTTTTTTAAAATGTTGTTTTAAATAAAGAACATAAAAATCGGTAACACGTTTCACCATTTTAAATTTAGTTTAAAAAATCTTTAGCATCCTCTATGAATCAATATGAATATTTAAATATATATATATATATACAAAATACTATACTAAATTACTAAAAATAAAAATTCTAGTATACTTAACTAGGTGGCTAATTATGTATTTTAACCAAACCAAAAATTATATACAAAAAATCAAGAGATAATGATCAATACGGCAAATATTACAAATATTACTCCGCAAAATAATTAGGAAAAGTAATGATTAAAATAAATAAAAATCATTAACCATTGAATTAAAAATATTTCCACTACTTGAAAATTAAATTATTTCAAAAACACTATTAGTAAAAAAGATCTATATTTCTATTAAAATCGCGAATATAAAATGTCTGAAAATGTAACCACCCCTAAAAAACCAAAAAATATCGACGCCTTCAATTAAAAAAATGGTAATGCAATTTTCTCAAAAATTATACACTACTTATATTTGAACCCCTTTTCAAAAGGGCTAACTATATACAATATATATTTTCCAAGTCCATTATCATATCAATCTCCCGATTTATTGTTATCGTCATTTGCGCCGCGCACACATTCACACAGACAAACACAAAAACCGATTATACTGCATTTATTTATATCGTGTGCATAATGCACAATTTATATTACATAGCATACAAAAACGCATTTTAAACTTCAAAAAATCACAAAACAGAATATGTGCATTTTACGCGATTCTTTTCATATATATTTTGTGTTATAAAACCAGGAGTACGGGGGAAAAGGACACAGCTGCCGTTGCCTACACATCACAATCACGCATATATATACACTCACACATAAACATATATTTAGCCATTATTATATATATGCCGCGTATATGCAGTAAATGTGCGCGCAGGCCGTATCCATTACCCTTTTTGTGTGTCTGCATTTTTCTAAACAATCTAAATATTGTATGTATATAATATAGTCAACGCTTGCTCGCGCACACCGAGCATAATGCCATTTTCATTCGTGGCATTATATATCCTGTTTGTATCATTGTGTGTGTGTGTCTGTCTGTCCAATATTATCCATAATTCATCAATTTGAACGGTGATTATTATTTTTTAACGTATACACAAAAAAAAACGTGCGCATTTACTAGCCGACACACAAGCATCACCATCATTCGGAACGGTACAGGCGCGCGACAGCACCCCTAAAAAACGAACGCGCGCTCGTTCACAACGCACGCATTGTAAACTCCACAAATTAGGGTAAGCTTTGATTGGTCGTACGCGCACGCGCTCGTTTTGATTTTGATGAATTTTACATTTTGAAATATATTCCATAAATTACGAACACATAATACATACATTTACATTATATATACACACAAAGGGGTTGACTTTAGACGAACGCGTATTATGTATTTAGAAAATGGCGGGGCAGGGGGCATTTTTCTAATTTTATTGCACGCATTATATATATATATATATATATATATATATATGGAATCCCCGCATAATCCTAACGCTGCGC
>JAAAKO020023753.1:0-30787 GCA_010015015.2 Bolitophila cinerea
AAGACGACATAATGTAGAGCTGTTTCAGTTGACCTGCCAGCTAGATAGGCATGCTGCTCATTGCTAAGTGGCACAACGGATTGTATTTTCTTAAGGGTGGCCAATTCTAATTATAAATTTTATAATATATACCAACCTTATAATATTGTCAAACAATCCTTCGAACCGGATTTAAATGCGTTTTTTTAATTATCTACTAAATTCATACGGCGGAAATACTAATCCCGATCTAAATACGGAAATCCATCTCGCAAACAGTATAACTTATATCTGTCCAGCCATATGGATAAAAATCGATGAGATAAAAAGTGGAGAGCATCCAACGACTATACACATTCTAGTTTCTATATACATAATTTCGAAGGATTTCTGTGTGCATATGCAAATGAATCAAAGTTTGTACTACTAATACCACCATAATTCATTTGAACATAATAATATCCATCGGACTGGGCCGGTGCCAAACACGCACTCTATTCTACTACACCATACAAAACGCGTGTCATAATGTCCCAATTTCCCTTTGCCGCCTATATTTATCGACCGTGGTGCCCCCCAAAAACACTTTATCGTCCTTTCATTTGCATATGACATATTCTAAATGCAAAAAAAAAGAAAAATTGCGTCGACATCAATGTCAGCACCTTTCCTTTATTCTCTACACCGATAATACGCTGTTTCTAAAGCCCTTTAATAACTCTGCCATTAGTCGGCCAAATTCTAATTTATAGCGTTTTAGATAACGCTTTTGCTTTCCTCCCTAAAATATATGTTATGTCTTGTGTATATATACTGTATATAATTCTACACGACATAACTAATATATATGACTATATAAAAAGGCGCAGTATAAGCACTGTTTATGTCGTGCGAATGTGGCGTATCCGCGTTTGGCATCAAAAGTCGTGTAATGATGTCAACTCAGAGACTTTTAGTACTCAGAACTCCATCGCGCGTTAGATCGCTTCTAAAATACCTACTATATGTCTGTGTGGGTAAGGGTATGCTGTAAGTTTTTGCTCGAGCGCGTTATTACATCATGCGAAGGCCACCAAGGAAAATGTTTTATAAATTGCTTTTTCTGCTTTTTTGCTTTTTGCTGCTGCCATCTCCTGTTTGCCTGCCCTTTCCCCCACGACACCCCAACCACGCACACACACACAAACACGCATTGTGTAAATATAAATATTATTATTTACGACACACACGTTACACAAATAATAAAAAAAATATATAAGAAATGTTCGAAAAGCGTAATCACAACGTATGGCTAAATTAAATGCGATACGCCACGCGTGCTTGCGCGTCAATCACAACACAAACCGGGAGGCGTTTCCCGCCACCCTCAGGCACCCATTTAAGTGCTGCGTGTGTGTGTGTGTCTGTGTTTTGTATGAGATTTTCATCCATTTTCCAAGTGCGGTATGTATATTACATATAGTATAAGTTATTGTAGCTAAATATACAATATATATATATAGAATATATTGTGCGTGCGTGCGTCTACGCGTTACCATGGAACAATTATTACATTTTGTGCCTATAGGAAATCTCAACCCACACACACATACTCACACATACAGACTGGAGATATATAAATCGCATCTCGTCTCGTCGGGCGCACGGTAGGGACATTTTAAAAAAGGATGGCTAAAAGTCTTGAACTGGTTAAAAAATAAAGATTACGCAACCATTTATTTTATTCATGTAACTGATTTACAATTCTTAATTGTATGATAAATTTTATCATTAAGAATTCTTTATAATAATTGCCGTGTTTTGTTTGACAAGGTTTAATTTTATTTTGACTTATTTGTATGTAAAAACAAGCCCACCTGCAAAACTAAGCTTATGATAAGCCGAATTCGAAATAATTTAATTCTGCGTACTAATAATTTCGAAATTTGAAAATTGATATTAAAGCTAAATTCAGTGTTTTTTTTACTGTTTTATGCTAATATAAGTAATATATTTGTTTATATTGGTTTTGCCTAGAATATAACCAACACATTTGTAAGAAAAAGGACAAAAACTTATTTAATTTATTTTTTTGCGTACTGTTAACCTTTGTGTGTTTTGTTTAACAGAGAAATTAATTCGATTAGAAATAAACAAACAAAATGTCCCTAATATATGTTATGGATTTTGGCTTATATTTTCCATACAAATAGTTATTATTAAACATTTGATCAACTGTGGTAACATTTAATTAAAATTAAAATCGCAAAAATATTTCATAAATATATGACCTATTTAGCTGCCTTTATTGAATATAAAAGCTATCTCAACGAAATAGTTTTATTTCTTTCATTATTCATGTGTTGCAATTCGTTGTAATAACGGACTTTTACCTGGCAAAAACCTGACTTTTCAACGGTTCTCTCATTATATAAAACATATGATCTTATGATTCGCTAAAGATTTACATAACAACTACGTCGATCTTTAAAAATAAATCATGTTGAAAGTAACTAATATTGAATTGACAGTATTCTTTCTGCTTATCTATCGGTTGACGAGCAGTGCTAACAAAGTACTACCTTTTACATTGCCGTACTACTGTAATTCCCCCTTAACCAGCGTACTAATATTTCTGATTAACAGTTGAAATAATTACGATTATATAAGCGAATATAGTATAGGATTTTTCTACACTGATAATATTTTAAAAAGTTGTAAAGTTAATTGGTTAATTTTATAAAAAATGATTTTATGTACTTAAGTTGATATTTAAAATAACAATGGGCCTATGCTGAGAACTGCCAAACTGCATAAGCTATGTATTATGTATGTTTTTTGCACACACACATCCACTTGCAGTAAGCAAGCATGTTGTTGTTGTTTGTGCTCGTGTGTATGATTGTTTTGCTTTTCACGCTCCCGCTCAGACGAAAGCTTACGAATATGTCTGGTAAATGGGCTGACTGCATGTTGATGAGCTCTCTCTGTGTGGTGGAGGCTTGTTGACGTGGTTGCAGCATGACCTTTAAACACGACGGAAGATGCTCTCTATCAATCGGCATGAAGGCAGCTGCAACTGTACCAGCCAAGTCTTCAAATTTTCGTGAATAAGCTTATCGTGAACCAGCAGACAAACATACACAACAACACACGAGCTGAAATTCCAAGCATTTGCACGTCAAATTAATTAATTTTGTAATAGATGCATGAATTTGAGGCACCGCATAAAATGACAGTACTCAGCATACTATATTTTTAATATCTTTTATGGCTGTCCCTATTTTTTATTTTATAAAAGATTTGTCCTTATGAATATGACAGTTCTCGGCATAGGCCCCATTGTGTACACTGCGTATTAGTATAGAAAAACACAAACGCACATAAACTCAAAATCAACCAGACGATTAAATCGTCTGAAATCGGCTGAACCAAAAAAGTCGGTAATGTCTTTTTTTGTTTTATCCGTTTTTTTACCAAATTTGTAATTTAAAATTATAAAAAAATTGTAATTTAATAATTTAAAACCATTAAGTTTCTTAAAAATCGCATTCAGCCCTCCTCAGACTTTTTGATTTTTTTTTTCAATTTCATGGTTTTTCCCGGCCATATCATCAAAATAACTACAGACAGTCCAGTCATATGTGTTCAATTTACATATCCCCTACACATTACAATCTTGCAGCTATAGATTTCAAAACTCCTATCTAAATGAGCCCTCTCCCTGAGTACAACTTAGCTACACAAAAACACAAATATTTAATTTAAAAATATAATAAACGTTGTTTTTTTGGATCAGACGACTTCAGACGATTTTATAGGTTCTAATGTTTGCTCTCAACTAAATATAATAACTTCTAAGACGATAATTTAGGACTACGGATATTTGTGGTATCATTTTTGTTAAAACAAAGCGCGAAGCAAAATTGAAAAACATAAATTACAAATGTAACGTCATCTGTCTTAAAACAAGTTCTAAAACATAAAAAAGTCATATTGAAGTACACAAACTCCTCGACCTCGAGGTCAAGTGCTGCTGCATCCATTAAATCATATTTTATATATTTAGTTTTCGCGCGCATTTGCTTAGTCAGCATGGCGCTGCAAACAACATTCTCGCCATCTAGATGGGTAAACGTGAATTACTGTAAGCAAACCGCGTGATTCTCTACACCGCAAGAAAACTTGTATGCGATTGAGCGTGCAAACGAACACAGCGAGTCTGAGTCTGTGCTTAAATCCTAAACAGCTATTAGCAAAACCGGTTAGTCGCGGCCGGTGTATTTTATGTTTATACATCGTTTATGCTTATATGCGCGTGCGTATGATATACGTATGTAGGTGAATGATTACTCGATTCTACAGTGGACGGCAGCAGCGGCGGCGGCGTTGGCGGCATCAACGGGCATTCCAGCGACTAAACACTTGTAATATAGTTTATAAGCCACGTAATCACACGCACACGCAAGCTTGATCCGCAATAATTGGATAAATGTGCGCTGAGAGAGCGCGAGCGCACGCGTGTGCCGAGTTTTGCATTACTTCCGCCTATAACTAAATTATATGTCGGTACAAGATACACGAGAATAAAATGCATCGTCGCACGCGTCTTCACTTTCACTGCGTTTATAGCGCTGTACGATATAGAGCTCTGCCTTGAGAGTTACCAAACATTTGCATATAATTATGCGATAATAACTTTGGCGCGTGTGTACTTCATTACTGTTGCTTAGACGCACTCGCTGCACTTTGTGAAAAAGACAGGATATAATGAATTAAAAAAAAACACATCAGATTCAAAGTACTTTGTTTTTTTTTTTGCATTTTTGTCTTATGAGATGGACAAGTTTATATTTCTTTTCATATCCCAAATAGCCATGTTGACTGTTTAATCAGCTATTTTGAAATTTTTAGGTAGTACAACCGTACACCATTGGAGCAGTTTAAAAAGGGGTAAATGGACATATTTTCTCCAATGGTAACTAAAAGCACAATATGAAACCGATCTTTGTGAAACGTCTTACAATTGAAGATACATAACAAAAGCGACCATAACAAAAAAGGCTTTTTCAAAAATATTTCATTTTGACAAATTTAGAGCAGCTAGATTTTTTTTTCAATCCACAAAAAATGTTTTAATTCAGACTTATATTTTTAGCACAATAAATTGGAATTACTTCACCGTTGCTCCAAAAGGCCTATATATTAAGGCTGCCCATTAGACAAAACTATTTGTAAAATATGATATAAGACTATTTATATCATATTTTACAAATGTCTTTGTTGAATGGGCGGCTTACTTAATTTATAGGCCTTTCGGAGCTATTTTTTAAGGAAAAAAAACTAGAAAAATCCTACAAACGTTATTAAATGCACAATATTCTGTTATAAAATAGGTCATTTAACTAAATAGACTAAATTTAATTGAACATTTAATAAATAAACTAACTTTGAGCGATTAGTCTATAATTTCGAACCCAGCTCTATAAAATTTTAAACTTTTATTTTAAGTTCGTCTTTCTATAATGAGAATACACATCAAAAACCCAAGTTTCATAAAATTTTGTATGCGTGTGACCCCTCAAAGTTATCTCAGATCATCGCTTTATTGAGCGCACTACGCGAGTATTTTCGCCGCCAAAAATGAGAAATGCACGCTCGGCCAATCAGTGTAAAACATCTCTCGAGTCAAAGCAAATTGCGCAGTCAGTGGCGGTCGTGCCCGTGGTTGCAGCGACAGCGGCGGCACTGACTTTACAGTTGCAATCATCATTGTTTAACCTTGCAATAACCGCGCAATTTTCTAAATAATTACATTTTATTATTGCAAAACAAGTAATTATAGACATAGAAAATAGGGAAAATACGCTATATAACCTGATACCGGCAACTGCAAAAATATAAATAACGTGTTTTTATTCCCCGACTATTTTTAAAACAATAATATATTTGAAAAATATGCTATAATAACGATAAATAACAGTCGCAAATTTATATAATTTATTTAATAATTGTGTAAACATCATCAGTGTGCTTACGCTGTAGAAATAACATTGGCGTGTCAAGGGTGAAATTTAGATGCGCATGGGGTGACTACTGAAATAAGGTGGTCCCACATACATAAATATATATATATATATATATACTTAAATCAAACATATATATTACAATGTGTTTGCATTGGTGTGCATCTACCTAGATAAATCTCTGTGTAATTCTGTGTGAAACGCATTGCACATTATGAGATGAAGAGGGGACGGACCAGCACGCGTGAACAAATATTAGCTCAAATATTAGACATCGCTTTAAGAAAGATAAACATATGGGATTACAAATATTTGTTTTGGTATGGGTTTTTTATTTTTTTATTTGAGAGATGAGGAAAGTTTATGTTCTCGCACACAAGGCTCATATATGAAATACATTTTATAGAATGCAATAGTTTTGCAGTGCAATTTAAGATAATCATACAAAATTGTATACTATTAGATGGAAATTTTGCTATGCCTAAATGTTTGGTATATATATTATACTTTTTTTGTAAGAACAAAATTAAATTGTAGTTTATGTCTTCAATTGACAGTTCTACTCTGGATTTCGTCAGCGTTAAAACGCCAGCTCTTTCCGATTTAATATAATTTAAATTCTAGGATAGAGTAAGAAATCCTGGATTAGAAATTGTAGATGGTTTCCTTGTTATTTTAACCGTAGAACCGACTGACACAATCCTCTACAGAAGGATTTGCCATATTTGTATTCAAATAAATCAAAATTTGTAAATGGAAGCATATATAAAAAAAATAAAGTTAAATCCGAAATATTGTATTTGACTAAAAATACTTGAATCTTTTCAGTTATAATATTTATATTTAGAGTAAAAGTGACCATTTTGAGATGTTGACATTAAAAATGTCCACATTTGGTATACAAATTTACATTATAAAATGTTCACTCTTTTAAACCATCATAAAAAATATATTTGACCGGTTAAAACGTCCGTTGGTAGACCGGTAACATCAAAAATTACAGTCAGATTTATTGATTTTAAACCGGCAGCATAAAAATTTAAACTTTTAGATTTTTGTCACTGATTGTGTGATTATTACCACTTTGGGAAATTTAATATAAAAATACTACAGATATTAATATTAAAAATGTTACCAGTAATTAAAATGTTATTGAATTGATAGCTACTACTGTAATCATGCACTTTTTTAGAATACTAATAAATAATAATAATAATATAATAAATAATAATTATAATATAATAATAAATAATAAATAATATATGTGAGGTTTTTTTATAAAGGCATAGAAAAAGAATATTGAGAAGGAAAAGATTATTGATAGGGAGATGAATATCGTAAAAGAAAGGACTATTCAGGAGAAGACTGCCGATGAGGAGAAAAAATACTATCTAGGAGGGGAAAACTATCGAGAACGGGAAAGCTATAGAGGAAAAAAACTATCAAGATAGAAAAACTATCGAGCAGTAGAATACTATGGACGAAGATAAGAATATCGACGAGCATAAAAAAAACTACTGAGGACGAAAAACAATTGATAGGAAACAAATATCGAGGTGGAAAAGACTATCGAGGAGTAAAGAAGACTGACGAGGAGGAAAACAATGAATTGATAGAAAACAATAACGAGAAGATAAGGAGAAAAAAAAAGATAAGACTATCGGCAAGGATTAAATTAACGAGAAAGACAAAACTATCAACAAACAGAAGACAATCAAGGAATATATGACTATAAACAAGAATTGCTTAACTAAAAATAAATAACCCAAAATCAAAAAAAAAACTAATTACCCCCAAAATCGAACTAATTTCTCATGTCTAAAAATACATAAACCCTTTTCATTTCGATTTAACTCGTTTAACAAAACGAACTTAATGGAAAACCATAAATGATAAATCACCGGCATCAGAGTTGAAGGCGGCGCGGCGGCGTGCAGCACAGTCGTTTATCGGATGCACAACAACAACACACAAACATGCACCAAGCAACGACTAAATGCTCAGTGAAGTGTATCGGTTTACATTGAAAACACCAACAACATAAACACAACAACACAGACAAAAAAAAAACACTAGTTTTATCAGTACATTTTTTTTTAGTACAACAAAAAATTGGAATTCAATCCAACAAATTCAACTTGTTGTCTATGAAAAAAAAAAACGTTTGTGATAATAATCCAAGTTCTAAATGTTTATTATATTTTTAATAAGAAATTAAGAGTTTTCTGTTTAATAACAAACCGCTGTATTTAAAAACATTCTTGCTACATTCGTGATAATTATAATCGAAGGTTTTTTTACGTTCAATCGATTGCTCTTGCTATATTCCGATAAGTTTGAGAGGCACTTCCAATGAAATGGAAATTAAAACTGATTTAAGTGTTGTTGCATTTCGCAAAACTTTAATCAATCTAAATTAAGAATTCTTGAAAATAAAACAAATCAAATCAAAGTCTCTCAAACACAAATATTCTTCCACACGCACGCCTATGTTACAATGCACTCCATTTGGTTTTATCCCAGACGCCTGGCGTGGCTAAAATTATGCTAAATTTAATTAAATGTATGCAAATTTTGTAAGTGTGACTGTGACCGACTCATCTTTAGGTTTTGTCGTCGTTTCTTCTCTCTGTATTTTATTTCGTGTGCCGAAGAGAAATACATTTTGCACGAGAATTCGAGAAAACATCGTCGCTGTTCAACATTCCACAAGCCACAACAACAATTACATAGAATAGACGTTTTAACTAACAAAAACATAACGGTACTTACCAGCAATTGTAAATCTGTCCATGTAGTTGATGAGATTTACGAAGCACAGTACCGCAACGGTAAACCATTCACTGCCCGAAATGCCCCACAGGCCATCGTACTGGCGTGAGTTTCGTCTTGGCTGTCCATGGGAGTCCAATGAAGCGGTAACACTCTCATTGTCGACCACTAACTGTTGCGAAGATTCGGCTGATGGAATTCCGCCACCACCGCCACCAACGTTTGCGACACCTCCGGTCGGTTGCATTGCGTCAGACGTTGTGGATGTATTCACAGCGGCGACTTGCAACGGAACTCGACTGTATTTCAGCGCTGGCATACAGAAAACCCAATTCTTGGCACCGGATTCGGTGAACGATGATAAAATACACTAGCTAAAGCAAAGCTATATACTTAAATTTCACCTTTCACTGTTTTGTATGTATGTATATATATATAAATATATAAATATGCGCGTGTATGAGTGATTAGTACGAAAATCAAAGTGACATTTACACACGACAAGAGAAGGCCCCGTAACGCGCGGACAAGAGCGAAGACCCAGAAAAGTGCACGCAAAAGGCAAAGGCGCGGCCAGACTTTACTCGATCAAAACACACACTGCGCTACACGAGAATATGCACAATTTATATAAATTATACAAAACAACAATAAAACTGAAATAAAATCTAAAATGAATTTATTTTTGGATTTTCATATAGGATGACGGACGCGCGCGCATACGACACAGAAACAAAAATACAAACGATCCGCTCTGCGCAATTTCTCTCGTGAAACTAAAATGTAAAAGCGCACAACGCACTGAACCTGAAGTGTAAGTGAATGTGAGAGAAGAGAATTCGAGAGAGAGAAACGCAGTGCATTGCATTTGCATGCAATGCATTGACGTTTGAGGTTTGACGTTTCGTTTGTTTGACGCAATGCGAAAGAGATAGCACACCGCCATATATCAATGGTAAACAAGAACAAAATGACAGCCAATGCGCACGGTGAGTTACAGCAGGGCTGTGTTGACTCGATAGCTGTTGGTGAATATTGTATATGCGCGGTTTATTCAAAATGTTTTTTTTAAATGTATTTTGTATTTGCAGTTTTTTTAATAAGTGTTGGCCCAACTGAAGGGTTTTCCGACTCCTAAAAATAAAGGGTGGGTTAACTTAAGAACACCTTTAGTGTCGTGTTGTTTGCTGATCATATAATACTCATATATAGGGAAGCTCATCCAGACCCAAAAACGGTAATTTCGTTGGGCGGTAATTAACACTCTTAAAATTGTTTTTAAATGTGTTTTATTGGAGAGGAGATGGATGAAAATTTAAAAGATGACATACGATATGTATTACCCTAGAGCAGTAAGCAAAAACAACGAAACTCCCGTTTTTGGGGTCTAAAAGAGTTTCCCCATGTAAGGATATTAGGGTAAGCACTCTCCTTGAGAAACGCTTAAGAAATATCTAGCTAATAGCTCTTTCAGTTTAAAAATTATTGTGATTTTAATATTTACACTATGTCAGACAAAATTGATTACCCATTTTGTATGAAATTGTTTGTCTTTTGGATGTCTCAACCTCTTCTAATATTTATATAATAAAAGTTTATGGTGTGTATTTCTTTTACTTTTTGTCTTCATTAAAATAGCACATAGCGCCAAAATAAAGTACACGCGGCAACGCGCTGTTAATATTTTATTTAACATTGTATTGCTTGTTTTGTGCTAATTTTTCCCTTCCTTCCATTTCTCACCATATTATATATATTTTCAACTGTATTATAAATTCGAACCATTATCCTTCATCTTGGAAAAAATCTATTGTATGTCCTGTTCCTAAAGTCAATTCACCTTTCTCAATTTTAGATTTCAGACCATAGTAAGTAAGTAAGTTTTGTTTTTTCATAAATTTTATATAATACTAATCCTTTTTTATTTTTATATGCCCACACTACTCTGAGCGAGCGACCGAGAAGATTTTTTGGCTGCAACTAAACCACCGTGAACGGCTACCTCGAGGTGGAGAAGACGTGTCAAGGGACCCGCGATTACGTAATGTGGACATGGCTGCAGTAAACACACATACATACACATAACTGACATACATACATCGCATATAAAATGAACACACAAACTGTATATAAACTATATATTTAAATAAATGTTTATAAAATGCCCCCTAAATGTATACTAGCAATAGTAGTATCGCAAAACAATCGTCAAACAGACGCCAAACTATCGTCCAACGATCGCAGAACAAACGCACAACTATCGACAAACGAACGCCAAACAAACGCTAAACAAACGCCAAACAAACGCTAAACAAACGCCAAACGAACGCTAAATAAACGCCAAACGTGTATTAAGTGGACAAGCTATCGCCAAACGAACGCATTTGCATAGCCAAACGAGCTTTCTGCGATAGACGCTTTTACTCAAAAGAGTGGCGGTTTTGATAGTTTGACGATATCGCTGCGATAGTTTTGCGTTACAGATACGTAACGCTATGAGTCCTCTGCGCTAAAAATGGTTGATCGGGATGTTTGGGGGACACCGCTTATTTTTTAAGGATAGGTTTAAGATGGTCAAAAAATATTGTTTAATAGGATTATATTTTTGAGTTTTAAGAAATAAATATATAGAATATTAGAAAAAAAGAAAGAATATAATAAAAAAACTATTTATTTTTTATTTTAAATAGCTTATTTTTAAATGTTTGAGTGCTGTGATAAAGACCTAATGTACCATCGTCAAACGCTTAAATTTTATCGAATATTATTAGGAAAAAATGAATGTTACTTGATGGGTTCGAAACAAAATTTGAAAAATAATTTAATACACTAAATGACTCTATTGAAATGTATTTTTTTTTTTAAATTTGATTCATGGGGCCACCAAAAATTGCGTAAAACTTGAATCTATTCGCGGCCAGAGCATTCATCGCACCTAGAGGTAGATATTGTATTTGAATGGAATACTTGAATTTTTGATGTGGATAATCTTAACCGATTGTCATGATTTTTATGTAAGTTAGAAACCCATTTTAAATTTCAGTTTTGAATATATCGATTTGAACTATTTTTTGAGCCAAATTTCGAAAATATTTTTTTTTGTTCAATTTGTATTGAAAATTTCAATATTCCAATAATTGAGTAATTTAGTTATTTCCGCTAAACGATTTTCACAAATTTTAGGACCATTTATTTTGAATATGAAAGGTCTTACTTATTTTAAATAATATTGAGTCTAATTTTTATATTTTTTGCAATGAATACATTTTCGTTACGATGAATAAATTGTTGTTTTCAAGAAAAAAAATGTTTGTTACCTAAAATAAATTATTTTTCCAAAAAAATATTATTGTTACAAAAACAAATTTATGAATGTCCATTTTTTTATATACGTATATTTAATTTATATTTAAGCATATTTTTATATTTGGTGATATTTTTGTATTGGTTTATTTATTTAGTATTTATTTATTTACATTTTTTATAATATTAGCTTTTGTTCAATAACGGAAAATGTTGAGAATTATTATCTCTAAAACTTCCATTCAAAAAACATTAATTTCATTTGAAATGCTTGAATACGGTTACAAGCATCCGTATTTTTTTTAGCATCGATGCATTTTTTTTTATTTAACAACTAAATCTAAATATATAAAATTGTAAAAGAGCTTCAAATATGAATAGATATTGGCTTAATTGGCCGAATCGCGATTAGCCGAATGATACAATTGGCCGAATCATACGATTGGCAGAATTTCTATTGGCTAAATTTAAATTGAATGTTTTTACTTTTAATTCGGCCAATTTTTTTTAGACACACAAACTTTTAAGAAATTTATTTTCATGGTAGGCATGGTCACCAAATATAAATCGTCTACCAATTATTTTTTTCCTTCACCAAAAAAAAATTAAACAAAAAAAATATACTTTTACATTTCTTTCAGAATTTATATTAATTTTTACTTCATTTTTAACCACAAAGGGCTAAAGTTTTCTATGTAATTTTTTTCTCTCTGAATTTATAGCTAGTATTTAATTTTAGGTCTAATTACAGGACTAATAATTTTTAATTCTCCAATTTAGACTACGAGAATGCTGCTAATTAAAAAACTCCCCTAATATTTTGTATGGGTTACCCCATTATAACCAAGTTTGAGTAAGTACTATTTAACAAAAATGCCTTAAAACAGAATTCGAATAAATATCTATTCCCACATAACATTTTTCCAAAAAAAACAGGATTCTCACATAATATAAAATTAATTATCAAAAAACAAACAAAAAACAATCAGAAAACACGCAAAAACAAGTGCATGTGGGATAGTTATATTTTGCCTGTCGAACATAAAAATAAAAATCAATCAAAAATTTAACAAAAAAAAAATAATAAAAAAAGAAAAGTTATCTGAATAAATTTGACTTGAAGTGTGAATCATGTTATATGGGAATCATGTTATGTGGGAATTTTGTTTTTGACTGCAGACAAAAATAATTGGCACTGAAATGCAACGCCAAAATGTTCAGTTTTGCTTCCTGTGATAGCAATGTACATATTTTTAATGGTGGTCAAATAGCAACCCCCTTTTCAGGTGGTTTCTTAAGCCAAAAAAATCTCGACAACACCACGGCCTGAATATTTTGCAAAATAGGGCATTCTTCAGTACTTATTCCATTTCTGCCTGAATAATTCTCATTTCCATTAGCCTGATACATTTAAGAGCAAACATTTTTTTTGAAATTAAATTTCTATAGAGATAAAATATAAATATGTAAAGATCAGAGCCGGATTTCGGACCGGGTACCAGACCTTGAATATATTGATATACCCATAATCATATATGAAAAATATGTTATATATAAACTTTTAACCTTTGCGGTGAAGGGTTAAACATACATATTAAATTCTAAAAAAACATACATTATTTTTATTTGTTTGAAGTAAATTTAATTAAAATTTGTTGAAACGTCATATAACGGCCATCTTAATATAAAAGTACCTATACATTTTTTACGTTGAGATGTTTCTAATTTATTATTATAAAAAAATAAATTAAACTATGTCGTCCCCAAAAATTTCACGTTGTTAACGTGCTGCGTTGCCTTTGGTCAACCAAAACGGACAGTCGAGTCGGAGTGACGCGGCAAATGCGCGCACAATTTGTAAACGGTAAGCTCGCGCAAACTCACACGCAACACCGCTTTGCTTTTCTAGTTGAGCGCTCGGCGGTGTGCGCGCTGTGTGCGCGTATGATTACATGATTACTGTGTCTGGTGTACATAAATAAAATATAATATGTATAATTTATATGTAACATAATATATATTGGTGTAATGCTACATGTACCTATATAAATATATATGTATATACATTATTATCTATTAGCATAATAAATTCCAATTTTATTTCCGTGTCTTTTGATCGAACTCTGTGCGTGCACATGCGCGGTTATAGTGGCCTAATCTAACTAAATTTATTTAACACAATTAAGAAATAACGTGCGAGTAATTATTTGTAGCAAAGACAAATTAATGTATTTCACATAATTTAATTTACATTTTTATCTTATTTTAGATTCTGATCAACCTTAATTTTGTTTTTTTTCGGAGGATTTAACCTTTGTCCTAAATTTTTATTAATTATTATTTATTTTTTTCTCCGCAATTAATTTAATAAGGTGTCGAGTATTATCACTCCATTTTTTGCCATAGTTGCACATAAATGTGATAAGCAGATATTCTCTTATTTTATCATAATGAATTTGTTACATTTTTTATAATTCCATTTTATTTTCTTGTCAAACTTTAAAAAGTTTAGGCGCAATTTGCTATTTTTTCTATTTAGGATATAAAAAAAATGCAATATAAAAAATCCTAGAAGTTAATTAAATAAATAAATATCCCTTAAAATTGATTTAGTTGCCGATTTTAATGAATTTATGAAATTTTTGCAGTTAGAAACCAAAACACATGTTTAAATTGAAATTGCTGGTTTTAAGTACTTTTAACTGAAACAATTATGCATTTAAATGCACTGATATAAACAAGCATGTACTTAAACGACATTTCTTAAAAAGCTCCCCTAATACAAGATGTCATTTTTAGGAATGAAAGAGGCTTATCAGCTGTAAAACTTCCTATGTTTCATTGATATTTTTTTAAATTGGGGTTAGGCGAATGGTTTTCTTTCGATTTTAAATCTAAAATAATTGTTTTTATTATTGAATTATAGCTAAATGAAATTTCCTGTACCTTCCTTAAATTTTGTAAGCATCGATCTATAAAAATACCAGGACGAAAACCCCCATACATAAAGTCAACAAACTCAAAATGCATGTAGTACCGGCGTGGCGCGGCGGCAGCAGTTGCACGAGTCGAGGAGAATGCAGGAGGATCAGAACATGTTTGAGGAATCTCATTAATTTGGACTGAAATGTCGGTATCTAAAAATGCATAAATATGCACAATCAAATGCACTAAAAAAATATAAAAATATGCACTTAAAAAAAAGATACAAAGCAATTTTTTTTTTATTTTTTGGACGCTAACATGCTAAATCATTTTAATATACAATATACAAAACTATATCTCATACTCTTGCTTATAGGCATATAATCGTTCAGAGCTTAAAATTCAATCATTTATCATCATCTTTATCGCCACATAAAAATTTGAGTATCCTTTTCTGTTAGATAAAGATAAATCGATTTGCATACTTTTCTTTTCAATATTCTAAAATGAATTATCAAAATAAGCTATTATCTTCAATCTATTTTTCTTTTTTGATTCTATCGCAATTGATTTATCAATTTGATTTGATATTATCAAAAAGATAAATAGGCTATTTATCTTCAATCTATTTATCTTCGCATCATCGCGGCAGTCCAAATATTTGTTGATCGTGCATTGTTTTCAGTTTTCTTTTGCTGTAACTTCGTAGTAAGATAAGATTGTTGAAATTTTACGAAATATTTAGTCTAGTCTCAGGAACTGAGGTATTAACTAAATTCTTAAACTATTAATTTTTTTTGGATTTGAAGTGTTACGGAGACATATGTTCATTGTACATGTCACATAAAGGCGAATTAGCTTTAGTATATTGCTTTCTACTAATGCCACATTAGCATGTTCTGACCAGTTCTTTCAACAACACTCTGGCATTTTTAAAACACAACACGCCGTGGGGTATAGGGATTGCTCTATCTTGCCAAGCCAAAGCAAGTATGATTTTATGAACTCTGTTTCGGGTGTATCGTGACTTATTGTTTAAAAACACGTTTCGTTAAGAACTCTTCTGGTAGTCCTTTAATAATATTAAATTTTGACTTGTTCAGTTATACAAATCACAATAAGTGTTGGTCACCGTTAAATTATTTCTCTTGGGCCTCCTCTTTCGCGAGGAAGAAATCCAAATAGACCACCATCTCCAAAAAACGACCTTTTCGAACAATTGCTCCAATAGTTAAACGTTAAGAATGAATGATTTGAAATATTGAAAGAAAATTATGCATATCGATTTATCTTTCAAAGAAAAGGATACTCTTTATATGCACCGATAAAGAGAAATCAAAATTATTTGAACACTAGATAAATAGCTATATGAAAAAAAAACTTTTCTGCGGCAGATAATCTTATACTCTGACTATACATATAGATTTTAGAAATAAAGCGATTTGAAATTTCAGTTTCAATCTTGTTTCAATCTTGACGGTTCATACAATTTTCATGATAATGTAATTGTTGACACAGAAGGGCTTTCAAACTTCTCGTCTCTAGTAATTTCTGCGCAAATTATCAATATACCTACCATCAGCAAGGTTCCATAACTTTATAACAATTGATAACCACAATGAACATTGATTTCATTTAATTACAATACAAAATAAATATAATTAAAATAGTACAAACAACAGTTAAATAATAATACATTTTCGGTTATATATAAATAAAACATATATTATACGAATCGTGATGATTCTCGAATTCTAGAGCCAGATTCACTCTAGCGGGATCTGCTGCTCCACAATCTATTAACAGAAAATTGATTTAAATTTAATAAATAAAATAAATTGTGTAGACAATCTCAGCTAAACTGAGCGAACATTTAACGATAATTCTATCGACAAATTTGACAGTTGTTGTATGGACAATGACATTTGTCCAAATAGTTGATAAAATTATCGTTAAATATTCACCAGAATAGCACAGCATGTTAGTGCAAACGATACAATTAGTCGGGTTTTACAGTGTAATAGATATTGAGAATTGATATTACTGTTAAGCTGCTATTTATAGTTCATGAGCTCAGTTTTTGTTTTAAATGTTAGACACGAAGGTCACAAAGGTAAATGAAAAAAATACGAGTAAAATTTAATGCGTTATGACAATTTAACATTATTGGCTAACCTTTTGACACATTCCCCGGTAGATCTCGTCCGTGTCCCAGGGTCCGCGTTCCGGCAACGCTATGCCGCGCCGACGCAACTCCTGCACACAATCGGTCAGATCGAGAATCGGCAACGAGTCAATGTTGGCCTTGGCCACAGCGCTCACCAGATACTCAACGTAGTGCTGCCTGTAAAACCCGAGCAAAAGAACACAAACAAAAACGGGGTTAGTGAGATCTGATGGAAACACACACGTTACACACCTTAAACAGTTCCGTACGATAGAACGTTTCGGTGTGACCGTACGGACGAGGAGGCATACGCTTCCCAGCCCGACGTACAACTATTTCTAGGTCGTCCGTCGACAACAGATGAATAGAGTCTAGTTTATTATCGATTATATTTAAACATAGATATTCTATGTAGTGGTGACTGGAAATGAAAGTTGTAATGAAATAATGTAATTTAAAAAAATATAAATATTGATTTTGGGGGTGAGAGAGCGTTAAAATATATTTTAAATTGAGTTTGCAGAGAGTTTAAGAAGTGATATTAATACAAATCACTTCTTAAACTCTCTGCAAAATCAATTTAAAAGATTAAAAGATTTAAGGTAAAAAATAAATATTAATTTTGGTGTTTGAAAAAAATCCTTGTGGGAGTTGAGAAATTTGTTTATATTATAGTGTTGAAAATAGGGAAAGAGAGATAAAAAAGAATATGATGGTTAAAAAGCTCCACAATGGAATTTTATCCTGACGTTTTATTGTAATCTTAAATTGGTTTCTTTTTAAAGTAAAAAAGAGATAATCCATTTCTTATGAAGTATATTAAGTTTACTTTGTGTTGGATTTGTTCAAAGAGTCTATTTCCGTTCACCTATTTTCACTATATTTTTGGTTCTTTAAATGATTTAAAATTAAGTATTCGTTACGGGTAAACAACCGTTTTATTTAAAAAAGGAACAAATATATGATAATTATGACTTTGGAAAAAAATCTGTTCTTCTTTTTATATATAGTTTATTTTGATAATATTTAAAAACTTACCGACAAAGGCCAGCTTGATTATCATTAATGTCATTCTTGCACACTGTGTCCACCAAGCCAGCTGGAGTTTCCTTCTGTATTGGCACAGGGCACTTTAAAACCGCCTTAGCTCCATCCTCGTCTACCGAACTAGAACTAGCGTCAGTGTCACTGGACTTAGTGTTAAATGGCACGTTGTTGAGCTGAACAAAAAAAAAACAATAAAAAATGTATCCCTGATGAATTGTCTAATCAAGATGATATGGGCGACCACTTACTTTCAGCAGGTTCTCCAGCTGATGCGGTTCCTTGTCACGCAAATAAAACAAACAATTTCGTGGATGATGCGAGTGCAGGCCAAGTTTACCACAGAACTCGGACACTCCGCATTTTGCACCCATCATGAAAGGCTTTCCGCATCCGTAACAGAACTCAAATTTACACTGGGTGCATGTGAAGTGCATGCATCCGCCGCGTGCGAGTGAATAACGGAACTTGCATTTGGGACAATCGATGCCATGCATCTGTAGATGTTGTGCGACACCTTCGGCCTGATGGTCTGGATCGTTAGCCTCTTTCCATTCGGTAAACTTCTCGCATGAAAGACCTTCGTGTTGTTTTTCCCACTAAATCAAAATGAATTATTTTTTGGTTGTCATTTTGTACAACTTTATTGTGCTTACAGGTTTTCTACACTGCGTGCAAGTTACCGATCCACAGTCCGGACATATGAGTCGCTTCTGTCGAGGCCGAGCAAAGAAGCCCGAAGAACACTGATAGTAATATATAAACATATTATATTTTCTGAACTCTGCAAATAAATGTACTTTGTTTTACTCACCTGGACACACCATTTAAAGTTTGGATCCTGCAAAAGAGTTCGATCACGAAGCTTACGCTGAAACAGCTCATGCACCTGTTCGTCCAAAATATTCTTCAGCATAATGTCAAGGTTCGCAAAGTATTCCATACGTTCGTCCTCACTGCCATCGACCTCCTGGAATTCGGGCGATTTGCAGAATGGACATACACAGTCGGCAATACTTCGATCGGTAATCTGTTGCATTTTAATTTCGTATATAAAATCTCACATGGATAACAACTGGATGATTGGGATTACCTGAATCGTAAAATAGTTCTTGGCACACTCCTCACAGCAACTGTGCGTACAACGTAACATTGAAACAATCTCGTTCATTGGATATTTTCCAGTGCATAGTTCACATTCTTGCTGTAGCATTCCGATGGCTTGATCAATCGTACTGCACTCGGATGCTGCCCACAATGCAGCGTCTTTTCCGAACTTTAGTTGGATCAGTTCAACGGCTAGTTGGGCTTCAGCGTAATTGCTAACTCTGCCTTCTGCCAACAGTCTTCTAGCTTGTCTCTGATGGTAAATGCATTTATTTTTATAAAATATATGTGATTTGGTTATTGCAAGAAAAACATCACTTACCTCAGGGCTCTCGTCTTCTTCAGATACCATTTGACTTGCCATAATGTTGGGCATGCTTTGTTGACGCACCGGTGGTTGACGCTTTCGCATACGTTTCTGCTCTTCATCGTCCGACGAAGATTGATAGTCATCACTGAAGCATGTCTCATGATACTTCTTTTTGGGAATTTCACGATGGACAACCACATCGGCAGTTTTTGGTTCGGAATGGAACGGTTTTATAAACTTTGTTATGCGTTCTGCCAGGGAAGTCGTTTGCTTGGTGTACACTTTTGGTGGTACAATTTTGGACGGTTTACTAGAGTAACGGCTTGTTGATGCTTTCGGAGGTTCGGTGGTTTTGTTAATTAGCTCCTGTTGCAGATAGCGCACGGAACTTGTGCCAATCGAACCAAATGGGCCAGGTAATGATGATTTACGAACCGGTATTTTCTTGGCGAGTTTCGAAGGTTTTTTCGGGGACGTAACAGAGGTTTGGATAGAAGACGGTGTGTTTGGTAAAACTGGGATTGAGATAGTATCTGTAGGAAGAACTTCAGTAGCTGATTCTACAAGCAAAGATTGAGTTAGTGTATCTGCTATTGGTTCAGTGACTGACATAGAGATTATAGAAGGTGAATCTGATGACGACATAATCGCATTATTTAGAGGAGCTGGAGGATCTACAAATTCAGTAGACGTCGTTGTTTTTAAATGTATTATTTCAACATTCCCTTCGCTAGTGTCTACTATTGAATCCAACTGTACTATTGATGTTACCAATTCTGTCCGGTCTTCAATAGTTTCATTTAAAACGACATTTACATCATTTAAATCTACAATTTGTGATATTGGTGGCAACCAGTCTGTACCTGCTTCAATAGATTCTATTGGTTCATCAGTTATTAGCCTAACTTCTGTTAATTCAACTGCTTCCATTGTTATACTATTATTAAATTGATCTTCAATATGATTTTGGGGATCGACTAGTACGTTTAAAGTTTGGACTTCTTCCAAATTCTGTTCAATTTGAACTGTCGTTGATACGGACTCAATTTCATTCTGTAAGACTTGTTCTGTCGATATTAGATGAACATTATCATTCAACAAACTAGCTTGATTTACTTCCAAAGTATTTAAAATTGTTTCATGTTCTTCTTCTGAAACAACAGCTGGGATTAGGTTATTACTACTTTCTGTCTGTGTAACCAATTCAGACTCTGGCGTTGTATCTTCTCTGAATTCTAGGGAATTTCGTTTGACTATGATCGATGCCCTGCGGCTGAGAGATTCCTGAATTTCAACTATGTTCTCCATCAGATTTACTGGTTCCGGACTAATAGGAACTGTAGCAGTGTTTTCTATTAGTACAGATTCGATTTGTCCATTATTTACAGTTGCCTCTAATGGAGTGGCTTGCTGCACAGCTGTTGTAGCGGCTGCATGTTGCACAAGTGCTGCGTTCAATGTTTTCAAAAGAGTCGTGTAGTCAGAAGCGCCTGAGTCCACTGCACTTGGTAGAATTGATCCATTTTTAGCTAATGTCTGGTTTAAAGTACTAATTAGAGACGATATATTGATTGTATCTTGTGAGGTTGTACTTATGTGAGCTATCACGTTATTTTCAAGTGCACTTGATGCAGTAACTGAACTTGTTGTCGAAATTATTGCTGGGTCAATTATGTCTTCCTGTGCCTCCATGAATATCTCGCTTTCTGCACTGATGCTGCCACCGTGAACAGATTGTACATCTTCTTCTGCTTCTGCTTCATCCTCATAAACTTCTGAATGTTCAATATTATCGTATTCACCCTCGGTATCGGTCCAGTCTTCATCATCATCTTCAAGAACTCGTTCATCCTCTCCCTCGTGTTCGACGTCCTCCTCGTCGTATTCTTCTTCTTCTTCTTCCAAATCCTCCTCTTCGCCTTCTTCGGTCCAATCGTCCGAATCATCATAATCTGTGTACTCATCATCTGAAATGGCCGCAATGTCCAAATTTATCTCATCCTTCATCTGTTGTATCAATCTTTGTGTGTCTTTCACAAGATCGGAGAGATTTTGTGGATTTCGATCCAACGTTTGTGTATCGTCGGGCAATGATTCGATTTCCTCAGTGGTTGAATCTCGAACACGATCGTTGTGAGGAACTCGTAGTAATGAAAGTTCATCGCTTGTGTCATCCTCCAGCACCTCTGCGCTTGTTTCATCAACAGCCCGAGAAGCAGATTGCTGACTAGACTGTGGCTCAATAGATGAGTCATCACTTTGTACTCTAATTTCTTCGGAGATTGTAGATGTTATATATGATAATGGAGCAGAATTTGGACCTATAACTCCAATATCACTTACTGTGGTTAGAGGAGTATTAATCTCATCTACGGTATCCAAAGTATTTTCAATTACCACTTCATCTTTTGTAACCTTTTTAGGTTTATTCGATTCTATTAAAAGTTGGCTAAGGGACTTGCGTTTTGTGCGAGTTATTTTCTTTTTTTGCTTACCATGAATGGCTATTCTTATGTTCTGATTTAATGGCTGCTTTTTTGGATTTATTATTTTTGGAGAGGTTTCAACCAATGTCGTAGTTTGAGCCATTTCTACAAAATGTTGTTCTTGATTTACTGAAGAACTTTCAGCTGGTGATGTTGGTGTAGTCGGCTCTAATTCCACAGAAATCGACTGAAGAATTTCTGTAGGAAGTACTTCGGTTTGAATGGGAAATTGAACGTGTTCTGGTACGTCCTCAACAATAACATATGCAAAATCTTGAGATGGTACTTTATCTTGATTATTTAGGACTATATCATTTTCCTTTTGAACGTTTGATTTTACAGATGTTACATTCATGAGAGCTTCTTGAGTAGGTATAAGTTGAACTGGGTTCACATCATCTGGTGATAGTATGGTATCTGCCTCAATGTGGTATGATTCTAAAGGTTCATCATTTGCAGCTACAGGTTTTTGAATATTTTCATCTTTTGTTTGTAGAAATGCAACATTTTCTGAGTTTACTAGATGCTGATTAGCATCTTTGACTTGATTTAAATCTTTTAATATAATTGAATCATGCTCCGTCACAAATTCATTTGATTCTACCATCTCTTCAAATGATTCAGCTACTTCTGGAGGGGTTGATGTTCCACGTTGTATTGTTGATACATTTTCATTATTGTCTTGCATTTCTTTCTGTAAAAACTGCTCAATGTCAAATTCTTCTTCTTCCATTTCTGGATCCACTGTAACGTCGTCCTGGGGATTCTCCAACGACAAACCTGATATCATCGATGTCAGCTGCGCAAAGTCAATACTACCTTGTTGATCATCCGACAGATCCTGTTCCACTTGTTGAACTAAATCTGGCACCACGTCCTGAATATGTTGGGCTACAAAGTGCTTTACGTCATCTTCCATTGTCTCATGAAATTGAGATGTATCATTTGCACGAAGCACTGATGTCGGAATGGGACTCTTAACGTTCATTCGGTCCCAACTGCTGCTAGAGAAACTCGATGATCTTGATGCTGGCCTAGACTGTTTCGCCAAAATGTTTCCCAAAAGGTTTTCAATATTTCGCAGCATATTTTCGTTTTGCTTGGCCTGCGTTTGTTCCATGTTTCCGATCAGAGTTTCAATGTCACGCAGCATATTGGAGTTATTTGGAAGTTCATCACCTGCCGGAGAATTGATGGCATTTTCTTTGTTTTCTGAGCGAGAAAAGGATGCACTTGACATTGAACTTGCCGCTCTGGTATCGTACGTTGGAAATGCTAGTTCTTGGGATTTATATGCCGTCTGATCTGCGTTTGCATCGATATACTCCTGTAAAGCTGCGATTTGATCTGCATCCGAAAAATATAAATTACTATTTTATATTAACAAATAAAAATAAATTTACTTATTGTATTTACACTGAGATCATCTCCGCTCCGGGCATTAGAGAAATTACCACTTTCATTGTCAACTCCAGTCGGTGGTCCCCAGATTCGCATCATAAATGGCTTTAGCTGAGTTTTTCCTAAGTCGACTAATGCGGTTTCCAAGTTGCCCTGATGTGCGGTCAGTGCGCTTACTATGTCTTCTCGCGAGAAGCTTCCCCGTGAAATAATATTATTGAACTTCCGTTGACGCTGCTCAATGCACTCAGTGACGGCATGCCAAACGTTTCCCTTGTGGATGCGGAGGGCTTCACGGGCTTCCAATGGCGAAATGGTGCCGATTATGTTTTCCTTGCGTTCTTGTCCGTATTTCGTGGCCAACGTTTGCACGGTGGCAATTAGTTTTGGCCAGTTATCTCTAAGCCATACAATGGGATTCATGGATCCGCAATGTGCCAGAGCAGCTTGTAGTTCCTCAGGTGTATAGTTATTTTGTTCGGCTTCCTGTAAAAAAGTATATAAGAAATCTGAAAATTCTTTTTTTGAAATCTCAATAACCTTCAACAGTCTAACAAGTTCCATTCCTGGATTTATACGTTGCTCTTGTTGACGTTTCATCTGGATTTGATCTAAAAGTGCGGCCGCCTCAGATGACGCAGCTCCGGATGCCGGTCTAACAGGAACATGCTATAAATTTTATGTAAAGTAAATCTTTATTATTATCCGATTAAAAAGGATCGCTTTTGGTTGTACATCAAAATAATTTGCAGCACGGTTAAACTGTGATGACGTCATCTGATTCGGAGGATAGTAATTGTTGCCGCGTGCAGAATGATCAAACTCGATGGATGGTTCAACGTAACTAGTATACCGTTCTGTTGCCATTCTTTGATTATTCCCATTGTAAGCCAAATCCTTGAAACTCTGTAGACTTTGATCGATGTAGGCTAGAATGTCATCGTCCAACTTCACAGTCTTTTTTTGGGCATTACTATTAAATGCTGGCGCCGGACTGATTTCTCGATTGCACGGAGGTGTTATTGGTAAACTCTGTTTGGAATATAAATATTGATTTGGCTGTTGGGAAGAAATGGATAGAAGTTTTTTTGTTAGACCTGTGTATCACTTGAGAAACTATGCCGGCTTTGAGGTCGAGAGGCATGCGATGATGATTTGTTACTGACGCTCTGTGATTGGATGCCTGTGGCAATGGAGTATGAGTTTTGTATGTCATCGTTATTAGATCCATGACCATTTGTGGGTTGATGAGCAGGGATAACATCGTAAGTCTGTTAAGAACATGTTGAATTCAACAGGCCGATGTGTATTAAAATTACCCTTACCTGAGTGCTTATATTTTGCGGTGGAGGTGAGGTACTAGTGCTGATCTTCGATTTGAAAATCTCTTTCGGAGGAGATGGACCACATCCTGTCGATCTGGAACTTTTATCAACGGAAACACTTCGAATTGCTTTTGGCAGTAGAGGTGGTGGTGGTTCTGGTTCGTTAGCATATATTTGCTGTGAGGAGGCTCCCCAGAAATCATCAGTACCTTCAATTGATTCTAGAAAACGAAGGAAAACATATAACGTACATTTACCCACCCACACACATGCAAACGCACACGCACACTAACTCAAAACGCAAACAAAATGATGACATTAAAAAAGGCTTGAAAAGTGTTTATGTTGGAAACGTTTTTTTATTCAGGATTTAGTACAAAACCAATTAAAGAAGTATATTACAGTTGGGACTATAGGTTTAGTAAACAACAACAACAACAAATTTACTACATAGTGACAAAAACAAATAGATCTATAATAATATACAAGCAAAGTCATCTCGAGTTGGGAAGCATGTATGCAACAACGAGAATCAGTGTGTGTATGTGTGCGTGTGCATGTGTATATGTGGGCTATTTCGATTTCGTACCAGGCCAAAAGGAAATTTTGCGCATCCTACCTTTTATTTTGGCACCACTGCTTTCTTCGTTGCTAGAAGAGTTACTCTTCTGATTTTTGGAGATACTCTCTGGCGTTGTAAGTTCACTCGGAGTTACAATAGAATTTGTAGCTGCTGGTGGTGGCTTTGCTGGAGCATGAGTTGGAGTTTTGCAGCACACACTACAAAACTTTGTTTTTGGCTCATTTACAAAAGTGCAGAACTCACACTCCCACTCATGGTCTGGAGCACTTGGTGGCGGACCAACGGGACCATCGTCTGTGGCATCTTCGGTTTGTACAACCTCAGTGGTAGGAATCGTTTCTGGCGCAGCTTCCTCTTCAGGCTCTGTCTCGAATACAAATCGATCTTCACGATCTATTTTTGTGGTGTTCTTAGGTTTCCAGAAATCACTAGAACTCTCGTCCATGGACGACTGCTGAGCGAGTTTCTCTCTTATTTTTGCCTGCACAATTGCTTTGGTAGCTGTTTCTGATTCCGAGTCTGGTGTAAGTGGTGATTCGACTGTGCGTCTAGAGGATACTGATGCTCGACGTGGTATCGGAACACTTTCACCACTAAAACTGGCGGACACACTTGGCGTGGTCGACGTCGTTTGCTTGGCAGACCAGTTACTCTGCATCGATCGGCTGGTAGAACCACTGCGTCGTTCCCGAGCACCGCGAACCGATCGAGTGCCACCGCGCAACGAGAACTGTTCACTATCTTCATCTTGGTCTATGCTACTCTGGGTAGAAGTCTTGCGGGTTCGACGTGATGAACTACCTCTACGACCGCGCATCGAGCGGAAATCGTCTACGTAGCCGTCACTCTCTGAGTCTTCGTCATCGGTGAACTCATGTTCAATAAAATTGCTTCGGTGGTTACGATTTGACATGGTGGACTTCCTTGATCGGGTACTCAAGGCTGGTGATGCTGCCCGTGACTGTGATCTAGATGGTGCACGAGGTCTTGGAGGAATTGCACCTATGTAAATTTAGTGTTATTTTAGTATATATTGTTTTTGAAATATAAATATATTTCTTATACCGGATGGCATCATTGGTACCATTCCAACTGGATATGGATACATTCCGGGCGGAGGAGCTCCCCAGCCGTTCACCCATGCTTGTGGTGGATGATCACGTTGCGGAGGATAGTAGCCCTGAGGCGGAATATTCAAACTCATATTGGATCCATTTAAATTGTGTCGGTGTGCCTCCCAACCCATCGGAGTTTGGACATGCTGTGGCTGGTTCCAGTGCAGCTGCTGTTGACTACAGTTTATGCAGTTCATGTGTGATGCTGTAGATTGAGCCTGAGAGAGTGACCAATTAAAAGTTTTAAAATCGATTCTCTTATTTTTAATATCCTTCAAAACTTACATGTTGCATGGTTGGAGTTCTGGGCGGAAAGTCCTGTTGGAACTGATGTGGTGTTCCTCGTTGGTTTAGATCAAAGACGGAACTGCTCAGTTTAGCCGGTCGCTGCTGCAACATTGTTTGCATTCCGGTGTCCTGACGTTGTTTAAATCGTGACAATGAGTTTGTGTTCATCGTGCGTGAGTGCAGTGTGTTCATCCCGGATGACACACTGCCAGCACGCAGTCGAGATGACATTGAAAATTGGTCGGACGAAGAAGAAAATTCTGGGTAACGAGTTTTGTGATCGGACTACACAGAAAGGACAACACGAATGTACATTTAAAAACTAAACACATAAACACATACGTTCTCAAAATATTTGGCATTTACCTGAGAGTCATCGAATTGAGATGCACTGCTGGTGCGTCGACTCAAATCGCTTCCAGCACCATTGGACCTCATGATTTCCTGGTGCTGGCGATAACGCTGTTGCAGAATAGACATGCGATCGAGCGTGGCAGTAGTTTGATGCTTGATGCGTTCCATTACCACAGAGTTCGGTCTTGGGATGACATCAAAAGGATTCTGACTGCCCGGTGTTGTTGGTCGTGATGGAACCGCTGCTATAGAGATATTCAAGTGTGTGTTAGACAGCGGAAATCGTTTAAAATTGTCTGTAATTACCTGATTTTTGACCGGGTGTATCGGGCAGAGGTCGATTTCCTGGATTGATCATACGTTTCAGAGATCCCATGCGATCACGCAACGACAGTGCTGGACTTGGTGGGGGTTCTGGTCTTGTTGGTGGATCCGGTCTTGGCGGCGGTGGAGGTGCCTATTTACAAAAATCTAGTATTATTCCAATTTTATGCTTATATCAAATATCATATAAACCGATAAGGTTTAATTAAAGTGGTTTAAGTAACTTGGTCAAAATACCTACCCTAATGGAAAGTGTCCGAATACCCTATAATATTATAAATGTATAAACTCAAGTAAAACATAAATTGTGTTAAAAGTGTATAGACAATATTTGTTTGTATGCATTTATTTCCACTGCCATTTATAAGGAATAATATTTTTTGTTTTTAAATATTTACATTTATTTATTTTTGTATGACATTCTTTTTTATATTTTAGAATAGTGTGGGAGGTTATCACTTTTGAATAGTAGTATAATTTTAAAATGATGCATTAAAAAAATAATAAAAGGTTTTAAATAAATCGCCCACCAAAAAAATCAATCAAAAATAATAGAAAGTACAATACAAAAGTATTTGTTTTTGTAAAAATATATGCATATTTTCTTCAGCAGGATTTTTTTAGAGGGCGAATTTTTATTATTTAGTGAAATACGTGTTTTTTAAAAGCGGTAAAATTGTAGCTGTAATTAAATGATAGCAAAAAAAAATATCACAAAAAGACTGGTTAATAGCAAAAGTAAAACAATTGTTATAGAGCAAAATTCTTACTAGGCATACTTCTAAATATGGAAATCTTACTAAAGTATAGCTTTCAATAAGACGATGCAGAATTTTAATTAACAGTTCATGCATATTTAAAGCAGGACAATATTTTGATTGGTTTACCGAAAAATATACAAAAGTAGAATTTTGAAAGAGCTATAGAGATGGAAAAACCGATATATAGATTCCGGATTGCGTCAGCCGTCGCCGTCGGCTTTTAATATTATAAGGTAAATTAAACTTATTTCATTTTTCACAAAATCGGTTGCAAAGAAACTCAGTAGCTACGAGATGACACAGTGTCGTACCTGATCCTTGCGCCCTAGCAACGGTGTGGCTAGTAGACCCTTTTTGTTGCGACGTGGTGGAGGTACTGGTACGCTGATGATGGGTCCATTCGTGTGTGAGTCGCCCTTGGGTGGCAATGGTGGTTTCACGTTAGCAGGCATTATTATAGGCTACAAGTCAGAGAGATTAGTTTAATACGAATTTAATCTTAAGGATATATATGGTTATTCTATACCATTCGTTTGTGTCCTTTGCGCTTGGGATGCCTGTGAAACATTTCATCGCAAGATCCACAAAAGATCTTTTCTTTGCACTCTTCGCACTTTACTTTGGGAGAGAAAGAGCCACATAGTTCGCATTTTAGGGGAGCTGCTTGTATTTTTGCTGAAAGTTGAATTAATATGAAATAAAAATGGATTTTTTGATGGAAGTATGTAAAATTGTATAGTACTTGAAGATTTAGTTGGAGTTGCATTGGAATACTGCTGTTGTCCGGAAAATTCGATTATTTCATAGTCCGGATCGGGTAGGATTTTTTTCGGTGGTATTGACGGTGGTCGTACGTTTTGTTGAGCCGGTGGAGGTGGTGGTTTTGGCCCCACTTGATGGTTGGTTTCGTTCTGTTAAATCAAATATTGCATTTTTTTTTTGTTTACTATAATACTATGAATTTTGTGCAACATTACCATCCACTGTGGCATCGAACGGGTGTTTCGCATTTTGTTGGACTGATTGTTGGTCGGCGAGCTGATGTTCTATAAATAAAACGGAATCTTTTTATTGTGGAAGAACTAAGAGAAACGATACGGATGTTTTGAGCAATGATTACATTTCGATCAATATCCTGCTATTGTAAATTGTTTTTATTACGAGACGTATAAGATCGAACATTTTGCTTACTTAGTATGTTTGTGTTTGTTTGTTTATATCATAAATTTAAATGATTTCATTGAAGAAATCTTTTAATAATAATGGCATCCTATACGTCTAGAAAACTGTACAGTTTTAATATTTACGTAACACGTAAGTGTAGGTAAAATATGTGTATATTTTGTAAGATAGTGCGTTTGAGAGTGACTTTTACCTGAAACTTTTACCGGAGAAAATTTCTCTTCAGGAGAAATACCATTTAGATATTTGTATATAGGATTTGAATTATTTGTCCTGAAGAGAAAATATATCTCTTAAAAAATGCAATCAATATAAATTTTTTTCAGATTTCTGGTATATAATTTAAATAGGACCCCAACCAAATAGGAGAATATACTAATCAAACTAAAAACAAATATAAATTGACTCAAATTGTAACAAGAATGTGATGTAATTTTTTTATATATATTATTTTAATTATATGTAAAGGAAGATACAAATTTAAGTTTTCATTATATAAAAGCTTAAAATACAGTATCTACAGTATGTGGAACAATGCCAGAAGAATTTCCCCAATGCAGATTGGTGATAAGATAAGCGACTGTTTTCCACAAAGTGCATAGTGTAATAGAGTCAGGATCATTCTCAACTACTTTTTGATGGAGAGGTAAATAATGAAATTCTTGATGCAGGTGTTCTTATTGTCACATAATCTGTTGCCATAAAAATAAGACAATAGAGAAATTTCCGATACACAAAAGGGTGTCATACTCACGGCTTTTATATTCTATACATAGATGTTTTACTAAACATAGAATTATAGTTATAAAAATAAATTATGAAACATAACTTAATTCATAATTTGTGGGACACACTGTACCAAATATTGCAATTATTTTTACATCAAATCGTAGTTGCTTTATTGTTAATGCATGTAAATGTTTTCCGTGTAAAAATCGGTTGTCGGAAAGAAGTTCAATCTGCATAAAAAAATATACATTTCAAACACCCTGTAATTTTTTTGTGTAAACTATAAAAGTTTAAGTAATACGCCAGTTTGGGATAGATAAAGACTGAGATTGAAAAAAATCTTACTTTAAATTGCCCTAACTTTGAAACCCCTTATCTAATTATAAAAATTCAAACAGTAAGCAAATTTAAGTTCTGATTAAATAAGCGAACACAAATAATTTAATTATATTTGTTCGTAGAAATCTGCCAGCTTCTCTGGTAACCTTGTCGGTGACAGGCAAACTATACCTTGTATAAATCTCCCAAAATCTCTTTTCTCTCTTCTTCCCTTGTGTTTTTGTTAAATAAAAGAAGAGTGCTGCGCTTGCGCAGCACATGATTGTTGTTGTATACTGAAAATGTTTT
>JAAAKO020023754.1:0-14504 GCA_010015015.2 Bolitophila cinerea
GAAAAAGATTTCATCAGCATAAACCAAAGCACTTATGCCGAAGAAATCCTCAAACGTTTCGGCATGGAAAATTGCAACTTCGTCATGTGATTTGTCGCATAGACTCACGGTTGGTTTTTGACGACGATATTTATACATTATTAATCCTTAATAATTGTTTTTTATATATATATATTATATATATATATATTTTTCGCCACATAATATGGGCATTTGTGTTATTTAAGTGTAGTTAGAAGGATGCACTGCCTCGAGGAATCCTTTCCATGTGCATTCTTGTCACTGTAGTCCGGGGAGAAAAGTGCACTTGCGAAGAACGCACACCTCAGCAGTGCGTTGAACTGATAATTATGTTTTCAAGTAGTCGCCATACCTCCCGATGCACAAAGAATATTTTTTTTAGCCTTGGTCAAAGGACCCTGCCACCAAACCTTGTGTCAATTTGTTAACTTCATAGTCAGGGAGGTGAACAGATGGTAATCTGAAGGCGCCAGATCAGCGGAGTAAGCGGGATGGTTCAAAACAACCCAACCGAACGACTTCAAAATTTGCTTTGTTAAGTTGGGTGTGTGTGGTCTGGCATTGTCGTGCAGAAGTCAGATTCCATTCTGTAGCAGTTCCATCCTCTTGTACTGAATTGCCCTTCTTTATTCACTCAAGGTCTGAGGTCTCACTTGATGGTTTGAGATAAAAATTCAATCAAAACGATCCCTTTGTGGTCCCAAAAAATCGGCGGTCATGCTTCTTTTTGGCCGAAATCGTGATTTTGAATTTTTGCTTGTGGATGAGGAGTGATGCCATTGGGAGGATTCTGTTTAGGTTTTAAAGAAAAAGTTTCGTCCATTGTAACAATGTGAGTGCAGAATATCATCATCGACAAGTTCATACCTTCTTAGATGAACAGCTGTTCTGCCAAATTCCCTCTTCGCTAAATGGCTTTTTGACTGAACTGCCATTCCAACAAATGGCCTTTTTAGCTAAACATCCAATAACTTCCGCTTGACCATTCGGCTAAACGGTTCTTCGGCTAAATGGCTCATTGACCAAAGACCATTTGAAAATGATCAATGAAAATGAACCTTTTAATAACATATTTTCCCGTTTTCTGTTATCATAATATGTTATTCAAAATAATAACTTTCGGATTATTAAAGTAAATCAAATATTTTTTTGAAAGTGCAGACCTGTCTTACAGGTACGGACTTGTTTTTTCAGCACTATATATATTTATCTATAATATACCCATATTTCGTATTTTATCGCTTTGTGATGATAGCACAAACACATTACGCATTCGAAATCAATAATAGGCCTCAGAGGCATAGCATTGTCTTTGAAATCTGTCACGAAGCCCATTAATTCATCGATATGATTTATAGTATTATATAAACAATACACACTGCCTATACATAACCTCAATACTCCAATATTATATGTTATATATACTTAGGTATAGTTTGTGTGTCGTGCTGTCGATAACTTATCATATTGCAGCATATAATAATAATACAATCATTTGCGTATGTATACATTTATGTTTACTCAAGTTCGAACATACATATATAGTATAAACACAACATAATGCAACATAATACAGCATACACGGTCAACCAGATCCTCGCTCAATCTCTCTCTCACTCTCTCTCTCTCTTTCTGAAATGCACGTACACTCTGGTGTCTCTCGATTGGCAGAATTACGAGTGGCCGAATTGCTTTTGGCCGAATCACCATTGCCCAAAAGACACAATTGGTCCAAATCACTTAAAACATTTTTTTTTGATGCAATGGATACTAAAACTCTGATACACCTGATGAGAACTAATTTTTATAAATGTGCTTTTGACGACCATACTCCACACAACACCATACAATGTGCGGAGTCTTTTCCAAACTGGAAATTTCCCTCCATCATTATAATGAACGTACGACTCAAAAGATGTACGTAGGTCTGAGGTAAAGCGCTTTCTAGCACTCTTTAGACCTTCGATGTCATCCGTTTAAAAGTTCCACTCTACTGACCTTTCGGCTATGAACTCTGTAAATTTGACCCAATACGTTATTTTTCGATTCTGAATTTTGATCGGAAGAATCGGGTGAGTATAGAGCTCAATGAAGATGCTTCTGAGATCGGCGGAAGTAATATCGCTGGAAATCTTAAAATTTCAATTGCATGATCAAGATGCTTTAAAATCGCAAAAATTCCTGTGACTCGTAAGGGGTCAGTTTAGAAGCTAAAGTTGTTCAAAGATGTCAACAGGGTGGTGTACTTGCACGCCTCATGTGATGTCTAGTAATTACGCTTACCAAATTGGAACAACCTAGAATACTATACAATCGGCTTTGCTGAGAATATTTCGATCCTCATATAAGGTATGGAAGAAATTACCATAATTAACGTTATGCTTCTTTTTTTTGTGTGGCACTACAAAACAGCTGGGTCATGGCCGCTTCCACAACTTTTCTCCTCCAGTTTGGACAATCACGAGCTCTGGCGGTTTAATCACGAACACCCCAGCCGACCCAGGTCAGATATAATTTATCCATCCATCTGCACTTTGGTCTTCCTGGAGGTCTAGTATCCATTTTACTTGCTAGACGCAATGCGTGTTTGGATCTCCTCGGAAAGGCTGTTTGTGGTGTTTAGCGTTAATCAGAGGTACTTTAACGACTGAACGCCCTCGAAATTGTAGCGGACCATGCTTATGTTGGAAGTACATATTCGTTCCCCTGTCGATCTGCTTCTTCGGAACCCCCATTGCCCCATAATAACCAACGATTTCCTCAGCTTAGGTTGACAGGCGTCGTAACAGGATCTTGGAGAAGATTTTGTACACTATGGGTGTGATTTCCCTGTAGTTGGCACAATTAATTTTATTACCCTTTTTATGCTGCTATTCTTCCCTTGGAGAGCATAGATCTGCTTTCGAATAAAGGCACGTTTTTTAAACGTAATTCTGTCCATGCCTTTTTCCTGGCTTCAAAGTTTATTTTCACTGTATGAGGTAGCGCCTGCGAGCAGCGTTCCTAGCATGAACAATAGCGGCGCACTCATCGTCGTTCTAAAAAGAAGGACTTCTGAAGGAGTTCTCCAACTTCTGCTTGTGCAGCTAGTTGGATACTCTTTTTCCTTTTCGACTTGCCTGCTCGCACCTGCATTTTTTTAAGTGACGGTTGCTTTATAAATGTTTTCAGTTACGTCACAGCGCAGCTCTTTGAGGTTACACTTTTTAGTACGCGTTTTACCACACTTTTTAGTGTTGGACACTTGACTACAGAGCTTATGATACTACCATAAAATGATAAAAGTCATAATCTGCGCCTCGGAAAGCATTCTATTCAAAACACTGAAGAAATGACGACCGTTAATGAGAACCGTCCAATCCGAGGCTGTTATTGTGGTCGTCCCGTAAAAAGAGCTGTTTTATAGGAATTGGTTTGTTAGCGTATTGCCTGACCTACTGAAATAACCACGGTTTTTTAGGCCAACCATGTTTTTTTCGTAATCCATACTAGCCAGGATTCAGCACGCCACCGTTGACCTCCTAAAAAGGTTCATCTGCTGCTCTGCTAATTTATACACCCAAACTGAATATCTCTTAGATAATTTTTAAGCTTACCCAATAAAGTTTGGAGACCCCCAAATCAACCGTATCGTATTAGTTTACTCAGGCTTCGGAATTCCGCTTTAGGTTTGAGACACCGAAGTGTCTCTCCGCCTTCTCCCTAAGACAAGGTACTTACTAAATAGCATCAAGAATCACTATAACTGGGACTTGGCACGCCACCGTTGACCCCGTAAAAGGCTGTGCAGTAAAAAAGTAAATAGTCCTAAACTAACTAAAATTTATCAGCCAAAATAACTCGAAACCATTTGTATATAACTCGAAAATAGTTTATTGTTAACTAAAAAATATCATCCTAAATTATTTAAAAACCATTCGAATAGAACTGTTTTCGAATTATGTTAAAACACAGCACACTCACTCAGCAAGAAGGAAACATGAAGAAGAAAATTGAAAAAAGGCATCAACGCAAACAGTTCCTCTTTATCTTATTATGGCCAAGACGCATAAATTATATAGCAATTGATTATTCTAAAGCTCGACCACTGAATCCGATTGCTTACATTATATAACAAACCTTCGATTCATTTCCTAATCTGAGAATGTTAGGCTTTAGATGTCAAGTGTTTCACTCCTACAAGATTCCCCTTGACTTGCTCCGCAATCTTCCTATTAGTAAGATTGCGAACTTCGTCATGAGATCTGGTAGGTTTTGATGGACTCTAAAATACTGCTCTTTGAAACGGTTTCCCCTTCCAATCAACATCATCACTCTCTCGATGAAATAATTCATTTAACTTCTTTACTACTATGCAATACAATACAACAAAATTAGCTTGGAAAATCAATCCAAAGGAATCCTTATCTACTTTTAGAATATATGAAAACAACGAAGCCACACAATAAATACGCAGAGCCATACAAGTATATTATTCTCCACTCTTTAAACATAAAAATTTCGGTAAATTGTCTAATTCTGAAACACTTCCACCATTCACTACCAGCTCATTTAACAATTACAACGATTCATCTATTTCTTGTATCTCCTAATCTAATTACATCCACTCCTCATCCTTCTACCCTTAATATTGCTAAAGAAATACACTCTTTTTCGTTTACATTAATACAAATGAATGATCTCATCCATAATATCTCCAAAATGTCTTCCTCTTCCGTTGGCCTAGACAGCATTCCTATTCTTTTGTAAAAATGATATTAACCATAGTTGGGCCTTACTTGTTGCATATTATTACCTTTAGTCTAATGTCTTCCTCAATTCCTAAATCCTGAAAAAATGCTCGAATTATTACAATCCACAAAATTTCAGTTCCTATGAGGATAAAGTTTTCCGTCCAATAAGAATCCTTTCAATAATTTGGTTCTTCTGGACTACCCGAAAGCGTTTGCCATTGTATCCCATATACCATACTCTTTAATAAACTCCTGTCCCAATTTTCCTTTTCTGCCAATCGCATCCTGCTCAGTCCATGGACCCATTTTTTATTCAATATCCAAATGTACAAATCTACAATTCCTGTCCTCCCAGTTTAGTTATTTAAAATGTTATTTCCATGCAAAATAACCTTTAGCACATTTCCGGTGTTTGCAAAATAATCTACTAATAAACGATAAAAAATTAAACCATCCTTTTTGCGCCATTACGAAATATAGTACAAACAAACGGATCTGCCAGTCCTTAATGTTTACAATGTTAATTCTAATCTTAATCCTCGGTAATAAACTAAACTTTTTTTATTTTGATTTTTTTATATTTTTTTAACCCACTTTCACTCATTTGAAGCAGCAGAAACTTGTCAATGGATTCGTTTGTACGGGACTTAAATAAATAAAGTTAAAAAAAAAAGGAAGTTTAAAAAAAAAAACTATTTTTTTACCTATCTTGACGCTAGAGACATATAACATATACCCTTAAAGTAGTTTAATTTAGTGTTTTCTTAATTAATTAATTAAGGCAGTTGTCTGAGGTAGTAGTTGAAGGATTACTACTCAGATCGAAAAGGTTGGTGTCATAGCAAAGGCTGAGTAAAATTGCTCACGAGAATCGTAATTTTGAGCAGGTGCACAGAAGACAAATGCATTGTTTCTGATTTCAGTCATTCAAACATATAAAAAATCCGAATGCAAACATTCCTTTTTTTCGCAGTTGTCTCAGGTAGGGACTTGAACTTGAGAATCACTAAACCACTCGAAAAGTTTGAATTCAACGTGATGACTGAGTAAAATTACTTGCAAAAATCGAATATGGAAAATCATGAGTAGTGGTTTTCAGATAACTGCCTGAGTTCCGTTTTGTGTATCAGGGACAGAGATCGGGAACAATGCATCATCGCATCTGCTATTATTTTCGATTTTCGTGAGAAAATTTACTCAGCCTTTCGGGTGATTACAATTTTTTCAAGCTGATTAGCATTTCTCAGGTCATTACCTGAGACAACTGCCTTAAATAAGAAAAGTTTGAATTCTGGTTTATATGTTTTAGGGACAGAGATCAGTGACAAAGCCAGGTGGTATGCTATAAACTCCGATTTTCGTGAGTACTTTTACTCAGCGATAAGGAAAAAATACATTTTTAGGGATTTAAAAAAAAATGTTGAATTTCAAATTTTGAAGATTTATTTCCTTAAATTATATTTAGAAAGTCGCTATTCCATAGCTCGTAATTTCATTTGATTTCCAATCATTTTAGATATTTATATTAATCGAAAATAAATGGATTCCAGTTATTATACAGTAGTTTAAATTTATCGAATCTAGTAAGAAAATAGTTATTATAAATTCTGCTCGATACAATTACTCTATCCGAGCGTTTCTAGCTTGAGGATTTTGTATACTTAGAATCTAGTACGAAAATAATTAGAATCTAGTATGGCAAAACCTAATTCCTATTAATTGTGTACTGGATTCCAGTCATATTCAAGAATAATTGTCGTACGAAAAATATCCAGAACTCTAGTATTTTTGTTTTCATATTTCCAACGCAATATATTAAGTCAGTTTTTTAAATGTGTTTGGCACAATAGCACACTATAAAAAAGCTCCTCAAAAGGCTCTGAATCGGAATGCAAAAAACTTGTCACGTCCTCTTAGCGGGGAGTTTTGATAAATTACCGCGTCACTCGAGCACATAACTTCTGGCAATAAGACATTTCGGTGTCTGTGTGTGCTTCTGTCACTCACACACACACGCACACACACACCCAAAAAGAACGTGTACACCTAAACGTATAAAAAATGAAAGAAACACGACTTCTTGAATCTGATCTTACAAGCACTACACGTACGCTCGGCGGCTCATGTATTATATGCTAGACAGCTAGAGTGGTTGAGTATTACTACATCTATATAATGTATAGTAATAATACGAGTATTATATAGTTCTCAGCGGAGATTGCATAGTGAATCCGGTGAGGTGCTGTAATTGGCCCATTCCACGCCAGAACCACCTCTAGCCGCGTGCTTTATATGAATAAACAGCCGCTGGCAGCTCTAAAGCGAACATTTCACCAGATTCTATCCACATTTTTTTACAACGAGAAAAACCACCATCAACCACTTCCTGTTCCTACTCCTCTCCACAACGTGTGACGCAACGGGACGCACGCTAAATAAACCGACGCGTCAACGAAATAAAAAAAAAACGTGGGCGCGCACAAAAGACACTTGCCACGCGCATAAATTCTGCGTTTGCGCGTGCGCCCGCTCGCAAATGCGTGCGTGCGTATGTGTGTGTGTGTGTGTGGCGCGGGCAGCTTTTCAGCTAGTCATACTTCATTTTAATGTATGTACGTCTGCCTGTCCGCCGCCGCAACCCCATTGTTTGACTGTGTGTGTGTGTGTACAAGTATGTGTGTACGGGTTGAGGGAGACTAAGTCAAATTTTGTTTTTTGGATTTTTTATTTTGGCTAGAGATACAATTCCCGGAATCACGTGTGCGTAATAATTTATACACTTAAATTCACAAACACACAGAGAGAAAAGGCATATGTGTACACAACACACATACACACTCAAATACACATGGGGTGCGACACAGAATTCTAGGAATTTTATGCAAAACACCGTAATGTGCGGACGAACATTGCATAAATTCTGCACGCGGGCGCAGAAACAACCTTTGGAGCTGCTGGCTGGTGCTGCATGATGGTGACGACGGACGCGCCACCGACTGGCCCGGATGGCCTGGAATGAGGCGACCATATATATAGACTCTGGGGAGGGGCTGTTTTGGGGGACACCGTATATGTATATATATATGAAAACGAATGCTCGCTCAAAGGCATCACGATACGAGATAACTTTCAAGCGTATGCACACAGACACAGGCGGTGGTGGCCTCCGACACACACACACACACACACAGACGCATACGCAATTATGAGTTATTGTGTAATGGAAGAACGCTCCTGTCGGGCAACACTCGAACTTCTGGCAATCTGGCATTGAGAGCGATTTGGGAATTGGCATACGAAACAAACAAAAATATTTGTCGATTTTGCGAATTTAAAACAACTCGCAATTTTTAATCTTTTATAATTGAATCATCAGTTGTGTTTTGATATCACAATTTACAAAATAAAAAACACAGAAAAAACATTATATTTTACGTTTCCGAAAAAGTCACTTCATCCGATCAACAATGATTTCCAGAATCAACTGGGTTAAAATTCTAGAATAGTATCGACGAACTCTATAAAACAAATTTAGATTATGCTTTGCGGACAATTTGCCTTCCACAATTTGCCGTCCATAATTTGCCGCTCCACAATTTGCCGCCTCACAATTTGCCGTCCCACAATTTGCCGCCCTAACTAATTCGGCCACCCATGCCTTATCAGTGACCTGTAGAGCTCCTCGAACAACTGGGCGGCCTCTTACCCTGGATAATGTGAACGGACCGGCGAAGTCGACTCCTGTGGCCAAAAATGGTTGTGTGACGTTGACTATTACAGCTGGCAAGTGAATCGTCTTTATTTTTAATCGAATACAAGTAGAACATCGGCCAATGATCTGCTTAGATAACAAAAGTATAACCTAGGAATCCAATACTCGCTTCGAACCATTGCCATTGTCAATTGGCAGCCGGCGTGAAGCGCTTGACGGTGTACGTCTATTGCAATCAGCAGAGCAAGCCTTAAACTTAAATCAAATAAAACAGGATACTTGGTAGTATCAGAAATGTTGGCGTTTTGGAGTCTGCATCCAACCCTCATGATTTTATTTAGTCCTATGTATAGGCAAAGATCCCTAATTAGAGAGTTGGATGGTATGTCTTTCTTTAATTGAAGAGCCTCAACCTCTGCAGGATAAAATTGTTGCTGCTCTTCCTAAAACCAATAGTTCATAGTTGCTACATGTTCAATTACACTAATGGAAAATACTTCGCTAATGTCAGTAATAATACTATTTTTACGAGTTCGCTTGCATACGTTTCTTATAAAACGCATAACGAAAGATGTTGTCCATAGCAACTGCTGCAACTTAGAGGAACGTTCCAACAAAGATTGCCCTTCGATGACTATGGCTGGAACGCGTGGATTTTATATGAGACCAACGAAGATGGCTTTGACTTCACTCGCCTTAAATTCTGTTGCCCACTGGAAGAGGGAGATATAATTTTCTATTGACCAGAGGGTGCTGTCCAAAAGAATCCATGGCGATCCGTTTCACCAAAGATCACTACTTTTTAAATGAGCAATCGTAGAACCTCTAAATAAAAGATCAGCTGGATTAGATATGCCAGGAACATGGCACCATTGCTGGACAGATGTAAGTCTTAAAAAAGTGGCTACTCTGTTAGCAACAATTGGTTTTAAAAACCGAACATCTCTTCTTAACCATCGCACAACGATCATTGTTTTGATTGATTTGACGCCGCATGCTCTTAAGATGTATTTTCACTATTATAAGGCAACCAGAGCGCCCATGAGCTCTAGACTAGGAATAATCTAAGTCTTGACGGGGGCTACCCGATTCCTGGACTGTATCAAATGACAATGCGCGATACCCTTTGTGTCGATGAACCTAAGGTAAGTTCATGCGCCGATAGCACATTATTAAGCGTCAGAGAAGACATGTAGTTCAGATATTAAATCTCGAGAGAATCCTAACCATCTTGGAATATTAAATCATGACATTTGCATTACGTTGTTATGGAAGTTTTCAGGTGGCATGAAATAGCCAAAACATTTTCAGTATACAACAACAATCATCTTCTTTTATTTAACAAAAACACAATAGAAGAAGAGAGAAAAGAGTATTTGGGAGATGTTTACAAGGTATAGTTTGCCTGTCACCAGTTGTCAAATCTTTTAGCAATGTGTTTTCGAACAAGAGCATCCCAGTCTATTCCGAGCCTCCAGACATCTTGGATGAATATACCTTTTCTATAACGAGTATCGGAGCGAAGAGGCCGGTGGGATCATAAATCTGCGCAGTGCGGCTAACAAGCTGCCGTTTTGTGAGCGTTGATTGGTCAACGGCTGTCAAATTGGACAGCCGAAGGGTGAGTGAGTCCGTACCGGGAGACCACATCATGATCTGCAAGATCTAAAGCGTAGCGATCGAATGCCATTATATGATGCTGAGGTAATGCCACACATGACTCTAGTTATGGCATAATCATGAATTGATGACTGATCAGTAGGTGTCCACAGAATTTTTTGGTATTCCCATTGCGATTGGTGGACCCAAATTGGTCGAAACATCTTGACAATATCGTCTGTAACAGCGTATCTGAATATCCAGAACCAAAGAATAATTTCGCAGAGATCGGCTTGAATCTTTGGTCCAGTAAATTGACGATCATTTAAAGAAGTTGATGAAGCCCAAGAGCCGCCGAAGACGATTCTAAACCTTTTGCTCTGAATAGTGTGATATGGCAAGTATTAAGCCATGGAAGGGTCTGCTGGAGGCGGTCCAATTGGCACAAAATGATCTGCCTCAATGTAGTCAACGATAAAATCGTAATTTTTTGGTTTTAATTGGGGTTGATTTCTACAGCGGAGGGACGTAGGAACGGTACTTGTAGTGGCTTTGAAATTTTCTTCAGCTGGTGACAAAGAAGCCTGGTGGTGGGGTATTGTCCATTGTGGGGTATAGCCTCTCATAGATCCGAGTCGAGCTCAATATACCGAGTAGATTTCACCGGTGAGCCGAAAGCTGCCATTATCAATCGTCTAGAAGGATTTGGCCTGAAATGCTAACTCTATCTAAGCATTCGTTTGTGATCAGGTTGATCCGCTATCACATAATACTTTGTAAAAATACCTTTATCATTTTTGAAGCGCAGAATCACCAGATCGTTGACTCGGAGGTTGTCAACAGCAGATGACCAATTATTCCGGGTCTCGGCACCAAATAATCATATTTGCCTAATCCGTAACTGTTAGCTTTGAATTCTATGAACTTACTGTCTTCCAAGATCGAATTTAATTATTTTGCAATTCAGCTGGAGAGTCTATTATATATTACATATTATGCCTATTTCTGATTGGAAACAGTTATGGTCAATAACGGACTGTTAAATGTAGCAGTTACTACTGTTTTCTGACAGTTGGCGTCAGTTGCCATGTAATCGCCTCAACAGTTGACGAGTTGGCACCAGCTGGTCTCAACTGTCGCTGCCAAAAATTAGCAGCTCGTGTAACCACATCGAGCAGTCGGAACTTTCGTTTTCGTTGAATTTTCACAGTTTTCAACTGGGACTTTGGAAACTTTTATGGCCATAGTCAACTGTTCAGCACTGTCTTTTTGGCGTATGCTCAATAAATATCCCCAAATGGCTTTAGATTATACTATCAAATTATATTTACTGAATAGCTATCTATAAATAAAAACACGCTTACCACATTTTTGTTTTTGTCATAAAGCTCTTTTACAGGATTTCAATTATATGTATCATAAAAAAATAGTATGGTTTTCCGTTTAGGGCTCGGTGGGATTTGAATGAATCTTCGTATAAATGGTCTTGAAGATGAACCCATCCTAAAAAATATGACTTCCACCCTCCATAAATGTATTATTAATTAAACTTTGTATTAATGGTCTTGATGAGAAACCCTTTCTAAAAATATCGGATTACCTACCTAAATATTTCCATCGGCGGTTTATTTATAAAACTGTGGTGGGATTGGTATTTAAAATTGTAAATCACCTAGGAACCTCTAAATAATATGACTTCCTCTATAATTATTCCTATCAGACTTTTGGCATATGGGTAGTCAAATTATGATGAAATTTAATGTTAGGGTCTTGAGGATATTTATATCAAATATATAAAAAAAACATACGGTTTTCGGTTGTGGGGTCGATGGGATTTGGATGAATCTTCGTTTTAAGGGTCTTTAGGAGAAAAAATCCTAAAAACTATGACTTTCTCCCTAAATGATCTTAATAGGCTTTTTGGCATATGGCTTTTGGGTTGGAATTAAACATTTTTATAATGGTCTTGATGAGAAACTCCTTTTAAAAATGTAGGATTACCCCCTTAATATTTCCATCAGTTTTTTTGTCATAGATTGATATTAAACTTCGTTTAATGGGTCTTGAGGAGGAAAAATATGACTTTCTCTGTAATTATTACTATCAGACATGTGGATTATAGCTGGTAGGATTGTAATTAAATTTTGTTTTAGAATTATATAAAAAACTATTACGGTTTTCGGTTGTGGGATCGATGGGATTCGGATGAAACTTTGTATAAAGGGTCTTGAGGGGAAACAAATCCAAAAAAATATGACTATGCTTTTTGGCATATGGCTCTTGGGATTGGGAATTGAGGTTAATCTTTATTATAATGGTCTTGACGAGAAATACCTTATAAAAATATAGGATTTCCCCCAAAATATTTGCATAGGTTTTTTTGGCATAAAGCTGCAATGGGATTGGCATTAAACTTTTTTTTTAAGGGTCTTGAGTAAAAACCTCTACCAAATAGGACTCACTCTGTAAATATTCTTATCAGACTTTTGGCTAAGGTTAAAGGGTTTTGAGGAAGAACCCTTCCTAAGAATTCATGATTTAATCCAACCTTTCAATTTTGATAAATAAATATTCAAAAATAAGTTCCTTATAGAGTACTTTTCCAAATTCCTCTATCCGTCAATTTCAAAGGTTCCTTATCTAAAGAAGTGGTTCCTACTGGAGACCATAAATCCCATCCCAAAGGTTTCATCCTCAAGACCTTAAAATTAAGTTTACCCAATTGCACGCGAATCGAAAAGCAGTGAATTGACAGGCTCCAATCGTACCCAACCAGATAACTTGATTATACACTAAATGCTTTTAAACTACCAATTTCGAAAGATGGGTCAAAGTTACATGAACGGTCGTCAACTGTCACCAACTGTCGATGGCAGCGACTAATCGTAGCATTTAGAGTTTTTACAGATTTTTTTGGAGAGTCATCCAGTTCTAAAGTTTACGTTATAAAATGTTGTAATGTCACCGTTGTAAAGAACACTTTATACAGTCAACGTTGAAAAGTCCACGTTTAAAGATCCACGTTTTAAAGTCGCCATGTACTAAAGTCCACTAAAGTTATTGTCCAAACTGAAAGAGGAAAATAGTCGTAGCGGCCAAGTAGAAAAAAAGACGTTTTGATACCAAAACCAGCTTTTTTTGATGATATTTTAAATTTCGGCAAAATAAAATAACATAATGGTTTTGTTGTAAATGGTGGATCTCAGTTTGATTCATTAGAATTACCTTATAGGTTGCCAGTTTGTTTCCAGACTTTCATGGACGAGCTTTTATTGTTGAGCTAAGGTTCAAAATATTTTTATTTTGCATTATAGATATCTTTACCATGCCAAGTCAACGATTACACTTATTTACTCTTCTACTCTTCTACCGCATTCTTCTTCTTTTCTAGGCAATTAGTTGGCAAGTAGATGGCGCTAGGATCCAATTACCTTATAGGTCTTCTTTCATTCGTTCTTGGACGAGCTTCTATCGTTGAACATAGGTTCAAAATGTTTTCCATTATGGATACATTCCAAGTCAAGGATTACTCTTCTACTCTCCTACCGCATTCTCCTTCTCTTATACGTAAGTAGTTGATGCGAGGATCCACCGGTAAATGTCACCACAGGTAATGCGGTGTAGTATCCCTAGACATCGACGATCTTTGAGTGTAACTTATCGTTACCCCTCATTCAAAATGTAAATTTATTTAGTTTATGTCAAATTTAATCCTTAACCACCCAATTGAATTACCGTAAATTCCATCCACCGATTTTGATCTATGAATTCACTGATGTCGCATATATCCTGTATTATTAGTTGGGATATCCCAAATAGTGTGTCCATATATAAAATATATATTATTACAACATATAGACAATCTAAATTTCCAATTAGAGCAAATATCCCAAATTGCATTTGAAAGCTGAAACTGCATTACGTGAAATTAGTGAACATTTGCAATAACTAAACATTTACTAGAGCCAGAGACCTCTGAATATAATGATACACATATCCAATCCCTGCATCGTGTCGCCCAGTCCCTCCCCTGTACATTTCCCCACCTCCTTTTCTCCCCTTGGGGGTCGCATGTGCGTACAACGTACACACAGTGCACACATACTCACGAAAACACGCATCGAAATTATTTATAGTCCTCCATTAACAAATTATTGGTCAAAATGTTTATATTATGCTCATTATAACTGCATTCACCGGCCCAAAATCAATTCAGCATTCACGTTGATTATATTATACAGATATATGTATATAAATATATACATCATATATGCATAAAGCTCGTATTTATGCTGCTTCACTCTCTGGGAACATACTCGTATAACATAAATGCATTAAATACATAATATCCGAATTATACTCGTGCATTCTGCATTGCATATTAATGTAGTATGTTTTATTTGCTTGGTGCTAGTGGCATATCTGTCTCTCTGTCTCTC
>JAAAKO020023765.1:0-14503 GCA_010015015.2 Bolitophila cinerea
CACAATAAATTACACAATAAATAAATGATGAAATAATTAGCTTACAATAAATCAATGTATGCAACTTTAATTAATAAACTTTACATTTAATCATTTGAATCATTGTCATGATGACCTTAAAAGACAGATATATGATCAAAAAGAGGCAAAATATGACAAATGGGTAAAATATGCCATAAAATGCCCTAACAAATTTTATAATGTTAATAGGCCGTTAATACATGGGCTGTCAAAACCGACGTTTTCTAAAACGAGCGTTTTTGGTTTAGTTTTTGTGAAATGTCACTGTGCTTACACGAAAAACTTCATGTACTTTGTTCACACACACATACACTAAAAACTGGATTTGACAGCAAAACGAGCGTTTTTCATGCGAACGCTTTTCAAAAACGTCGCTTTTTCTTGGATTTTTCGCCTTTTCCAGAAAATGTGCCAATACGTTAATTAAAATCAACAAATGTATATTGTTTATGTTGTTTGTTGTTCCAAAGAGATAATACAAGATGTAGGATGAATTTAAAGTCCGAATTACGAATTAATATTACACTAGGCACAAGAATTTGCTATTTTTTACATTTAAGTTTGATTGTTGCTGACTTATATTTTTTATATAATGAACTTAAAAAAAAATATACATACACATACAAATTACAAACTGTCAAACCACACCAATACATTAAAAAAAAGCTGCGGTCCAATTCTGGAAAACCCCGGAAATATTCGTATGTGCGAACGCAGCTTAAGACATCGCCAAAAAAATGCATTATCATACTTTTGGTTGCCATGGTTATCATATCAACATCAACATATGTTGTCTAAAATATACAAAAATGGGTAACATTTATTTTTTATGTAAAAACGGCATCCAATTTAGTTCCACCATGAAATTCATTTTTATCTACTCTAAGGCCCGAGTTTTTCACCCTAATCTAAGTTTAGACACCGGTTTATATACTATGTCCAAGAAAATTTATATTTCTTCACCTCTTTTTTGATCTCTAGACACCGAATCGGCGTTCTAAAGTTCGCTCGTCTAAAGTTAGAAAGGTGTCTTGCCGATAGGTGTCCTCTATCGGCTTTAGACAAAGGATTTTTAAATATTTCTATTTCTCGACAAGCGAGTGTACGTAACAGATTATTTATCTTTATCTTCTTCTTTTTGTTTAATATTTTATGGCCGAGACAAAAACATCACTAATTGCCATTTATTTATTTATCTTCAGTGCGATTTTATTGTTGAATTAAATAATGGAAGTTTTTGCGGAAATCTATTTTGTTTACGAATTGGTTCGAGGATCTTAAAACGACTTTATACAATGACGAGAATGCGTTACCATTTGTGGCTCGAACGTCATTAATATAAAATGCACAATGAAGCAATGCAGGCAGGTATCATCCAGACTAGCCGACAGGACTGAAACGTCGCAGTAATAACAATAATCTAGAAATCTAGATCATTTGTTGTTAAAATGTTGCTGCAACACAATCAAGCACCGGATAACCATTTATTTCAATTTCTTCTTTTATTTCCAATGGTGGTTCACAACCAGTCCTATAGGAATATCGCTTTTCATCGCCAAGCAATAACACAAACAGAAGACGATGTGTTACGCGATAGGGCCCCTGTATTTGCTAAGGGCTTAAAAATACAGACAACATTATTTATCAATACAAATATACAGTGGCATAATCTATAAAAATAATAACATGATTGCATCCTACTTTTTGTTTAATACTGAATTTCATAGTATAATCTAATCGAATGAAACACATTTCAACTAAAAGTGGCACACATCATTTAGACTTAGACTAATTTGCATTTTTTAAAAAGACTGTATGGTATATTTAAAATAAAATAAAGGCATTTATTATATATGCACATTATAAAATACATTCATTCACATCACACATCATTTGAGAGAATCATTCACCTCAAACTTACCACGTTCATGTATAAAAGCGATTGAATGAGAGGTTAACGGCCCTATACACCAAAAATCGTCGACATTGACCCGGCAAACAATGACTCACATAAAATCGTCAGACTATATAACAATATAATATTGTAGAAATAATCTGAATGACCACGCGTTAGTAGGATAAATAAATATTGATATATGTTTTATTATTATTTATTTATGTTCATACATTGTGTCCCCTTTTTATTAGTATGATATTTTTAAAATAAAGTTTTTAATTGGTGAAAGCTTAAATGGAATGTACATAGTTTGAATTTTCATGTTATATTGTCTAAGAATATTGATATAACAACTTGACTGGTTATCATTTTAAATAAAATCTCTAATTTTATACAACTTTGTACAATATTTTTATAATATAAATACATATTGTAGTGCAAATATAATACATAAAGTAATATAATAATTAAACAAAAATAAACAATATAATATCGATGTAATACAGGCTCAGATATTAAATCCTTCCAGGGACAACTATCCAAACATCTAATTATGAGTTTTTGAACTTAAAGTTACACAACTTCTTGTAGTGTTGAATAGACATTACCAATATAATCAAAGTTCCGGGTTGGACCTGACGCTAAGCCGAAACGAGCCTCGCGAGTTGTTAAAGTCGAACAAGACGGAAAAACGGTTAAAAGATTTAGCCATATTATTATCATTGGCTCTGCTTGGCCATGCGAAGTTCTGAGCTTTTAACCTTTTAAAAAATCATGCAGGTACATTAAATTGAACTAGTGACAACACATACGCCCATAACGGTCCGCATAGGAAGGAAGGACAAAATTGTCATCTCTAACACAACACGTCGAAGTGCATAAAGAAGATTTTTTTCTGTATAGACTCTAAACTATTAAAATGCATACTGATGCGTATTCCAAACGAGATCTAACATGAGCACAATACACGCTTTTTAGTGCTTTTAGGTCTACGAATTCTGAGCATATCCTCTTCATGAAAACGGGCATGGAATATGTCTTTAAAATTGTTACGTTATAGTGTTTTCTGAATGGTGACAGGCAAACTATACCTTGTAAAAATCTCTTTCCTCCCTTCTTTTTTTGTGTTTTTCTTAAAGCACATGATTGTTGTTGTGTCCTGAAAATGTTATGGGGTCTATTTCATGACGCCGAATTATTTTTTTTATAAATTTAAATTGCATTTTGAGATTTTTAAATTTTTAGTTCAAAACTTAAATAATAGCTACGGTGGCATGAATTAGACCGCATAACACTTTCAGGACACAACAAAAATCATGTGCTGCGTAAGCGCAACACTCTTCTTTTTTAAGTTTAGAACTAATTACGGGCCTAAAAATTTAAAAATCTCAAAATGCAATTTAAACTTAAAAAAAAATAATTCCCTAAACTTAATATTTTAATAACCAAAAGAGCTGAAATGCTAAATTTGGATCAAAACCGTAAAAGACAAACAAAAAACGTCAACATGTTCAGATTTCCTATCTAATCACTGTGTACATATTTATTATGTTGGTCTAATAGCTACCTTCTATTTAAGGTGGTTTTAAGTTTATGTAATATGAAAATTTTCAAAAAGTCAACAGTAGCAATAATATTTGACATATTTTATAGCCGAAAACGCAAGTCTGTGGAAATATTGTCATAAAGTACAATTTCGATATAATGAAGAAAATATTCATACAATTTCGTTTTCAAAATGTATAGTAGAGAGTGGTGTACATTCGGATAATTTTAATGTTTGCATATAAAGCAAATTCCAACTGATTTAAAATAGGTTTTTGTTATGGTTACGCAATAGCAGCTCTCTTCTTATTTACTAAAACATTAAGGGTTAAAGAGAAAAAAGAAATATATACGGAGTTTTTTTTAGATTTTTCTCCGCTTTTCTGCAACGGATTTCCACCAAACCAACGAAAAAATGACCGCCTGGCATCGGCAGCCGAATACTACCTATACACACAAACACACTCCCGCGCACAGATCTTTAAAATTCACCATTTCTAATCTGGTCGGTGTCTGAGAAAAAAAATGTTTGCAGTGGCACTAATACTGCAAACAGGAAATTGAAATCGGAAAAATTGGCTCCGTTCGTAAAATTTCAGTACTAAAACAGTACTAAAATTTCAGTACTAAAACAGTACTAAAAAATGCGCGCAAGGCAAACTTCTCCGCATAGCGCGGACACCCTGTACCGGAGCGATCACTTTGAAAAATGCAAAAAAAAACTAACGCGCCGCAATTCCATGTATGCATTTTTGGTTGGATCAAAATATTTAGTTGTTCTAAAAGTATCATTTAAAAAAAAATTAAACTGGAACTCGCTACTGTATTTCCGGTATACATCGCACGCACTTACGGTTTTCCTACTAATACTTAGGTATCCAACGCAAGACATCCGATGCCTTAATTAAGAAAACACTAAATTTCGCTACTTTGGGGTATATAAATTTATTAAAAAAACTTCACTTACCCCTTTGAACGCCACTGTAAAAAAAAAACTTTGAGCGATAACCAAAAAACAGCCAAAAGCTCTGTTTTCTATTGTGAATCTGGCAAAAATTCTCTCCTCTAATCGCGGCCCCATCTTTCCCCTACCTATCCTATTTTTTCAGCCATAAGTTCTAAATAAATCTTTTTTTGGCTGAATAATATCGTTATTCAGCCTAATTATTCAGGTTCAACTTATTCAGTTGGTTGACTTTATAAGGACCTGAATAGAAAACGGGTTAAAACAAATTGTTCCTTTTAAAAATTGTTTCCAATATATATTTTTTGTTCTATAAAATAACAATTTTGTTACAATTTATAAATAATTGTTACTAAATATTTTTACTGGATAGCCATTAATAAATAATTAGAATTGGACAACTTAACTTTTTTGTTTGGTGAAAAAGTCATTTTACAAAATGGCAACAACTTTTTTTAACTATATTCTCCAAAATTATCCCTAAAAGGCTTTGGAGGACTTCCAAATTATTTTTACTGAATATCTATCTAAAAATAATTAGAAATGCCCAGTTCAACATTTTTTGTTTGGTCAGGAATAATGTTGCACTTAAATGTGCGCAGTGTAAACGATTGCAGCCATTGACGTTCATTGACGCCATTGATCATTGTATACGTTCGTGCACGTGCAATAGTCTATAAATCCATCTTTAGGCACATTTTAGATTTATTTTGGTGTATTTGTTTGGAATCAGAAATGTTTTTGGTGACCTTTAATATCTATTTTTTTCGGATTCGGTCCAAAGTACAACTTTAGCGTTATTGCTGAAATATTCTTGATAATAGTTTTAATACTAGAAGTACATATTTTGCGCTGGCTTAAACCGCCGTTCTACAATGAGTCAGTCAAGTAACTACATGTTAAAGAATAATTCTTTTACAGTTTTTACCAAAACTTTTGTAAGAAAACGATTTTTCCTTTAATTTTTATATAAGGGCTTATATCTATGAAATTTTTTTTTAGTCCAAGCGAGTTTTACGACCCAAATTATTCGCCTTCAAAGTATACAAAAAAGTCCTACCTCACAAAGAAAACATAAAAGTATATAAAGAAATCGGTATAAATATAGCGCGCTCCAAACAATTCAATTTTGCGCAACTCAATATTCAAAATCATGCTCCTAATACTTCAAAAGCATGCTCCACAAAATTCAAAAATGTGCTCCATAACGTGCGCCACATGTGTGTTAAAAATCGTGCACCTAAAAATAAAAAATGTGCTCGAAAAATTTTTCACAAGAAAATAAAGAAATGTCCACCTCATATTTCAATTCTGTGCACCACATTAAATAAAATGTGCACTACAATTAAATAAAGTTTGCACCACAATTATCATTGTCTATTTTTGAATGGATTATTTGCTATAACATAGAACAAAATTGATTTGCAACTATTTTAAGGGACCTCCTTTCCATCTCAAAAAAACATATTTTGTAGGGCCGAAAATCATCCGAAGATGATAAAGATGGGTTAAAAGTTAAAAATCGCACTTTTAATTCCAAAAAGGTGCACACTATATAATAAAAATCCCTACCTATTTTAAGCTTAAACTACTTTCCATTCCTTGGTAAAAAATATTTTAGATTTTGCTAGTACTCGTATTTTACTGCATATTTTTAATTTGCTTGTTTTACCAGGAAATGGAAAGGAGTCAGGAGATAAGGTCAGGCAATAAATTAAAAGAGTGAAGATTTTCTCTATGGTTTACCGTCTTTGAGATCGAAACGAGATTTCCTTAAGAGTGGTAGGGCTGTTACACACCTAAATGGGTGACAGATATTGCATTTACGCAAAACATTGCAGACTGCTTGTATTAGATGTTGTGGTTACAGAAGGTGTGCGGATTGAAAAATATATACTTTTGGGTGTGCTTAACTTTTAAACCATATTCGGTTAAAATGTTTCTCATTTTAGAAAGAATAATGTAGTAATTTAATTTTAAAGCGACGGTGTATTATCATCAAGGAGTATTTTATTGATTTTTTTTAAAAAAAAAGACTTAACGTCAGGATAATTGTCCGATTCAGATTGTTTGCTACCGGTAATTCGCAGTCCGTCTGTGCAGTATTTTTTCTGACATTTTCACTTGAGGATAAGCCAGTTTGTTACTTACAGTCAGGATATTATTTCTGGCGATGAATACTCCGTCCTTATTTTGAAAATTTTGCTATTCCAAAGGCGTATAACTCGGGCCCTACGGCTAATATAGACTAAAATCTGATTAATAGACAAAAGAAGTAGCCCTTAAAAAAAACGATAAAATTATGTCTGTTTAAATTAACTTATGTCTTTAAAGTGAGCCAAGGCTTTAAACCCCAAAAATAGCTCACATTACAGACGAACGCTATAAAAATACAACCGCTATCGTATAATGCACATAAAATACATTACAAATGTTTATTATTTGTTGGTTTACGTATATATTCTTTGAATTTTATTTTGTTTTACAAACGCGCAGTAAAACGAACAACAACCACAAAAGTCAACACACATACACATACACACACTCAAAAACCAAAACACAGATATGATAAGAGAATGCATTTGTGTTGCTAATAAAATTATTATTATTATCGATTAAAATAATGTATTTGATATTATGTAGCAAAATACCCACAAATCAATGATCTTATACAAAACTTTGATACACTGTTTATAATTAAATTAAAATTATTTATATTTTTACATAATTTACTACATAACAATAAGCTGTGCCAATTCTATCAAAAACAAATGGTATGTTATATATATTCATACTATAATTTATGACTGCATTTAACCAGATAAGCGCGGACCGTTGCATTATTGCAAATATGCAAAAGTTACATATATATGTATAATAAAAACACAAAGACAAAAGCTATATACATTTACTTTTTAAGATATAACACCTAATCTTCTATATAATTATTGTACATACTAACAAAAGGTATATACATCATTATCGTTAATTCACTTGAAATTAGTAACAGATATCCGTCGTTGTGGGCTTATGGGTAGACAAGACAAACTTCACTTTTATCATAGTAAACAAAGAGACAACAAAGCAAACGCAGAAGCGATAAAATTTCTGCAGTCTGCGCACATAAGTTTTTGTTGTTTTCTATGCATTTTCCCCAAGTCATGCACCCACCAGACATTATTTGTACCAGCCGAAGGCTTAGTAAAAAAAATAATGAAACTGAATCCGTAAAAATGAAAAATCGAACTATATATTAATAATAGGAAACTTTGTTAAATTCACCTCCATTCTATATATATTTGCCAGCGATCCTTTAACGTCTAACGAGTTACAGCTGGCACTGAACGATAATACAAACAAAACGTCACGTTTGCGAACGCTAAACACTTGTACATCCACGTTAATATACAATATATAAGACGAAAACTAGTATAGACAAGTGTTAAACATATACATATGCTTTTTTATAGGTATAACAAACTAGTATGTCGAGTGGCACTCTGCTGCACTATTTTGTATGCATACACTTCTACGCAGATATATTAATGCGAATCGTGAATATTAAGACACTATCTTTATAACGTGTATTTGTATGAGTGTGTGTGTGTGTGTTGTCAAACAAAAACGACGAGACGGAGATACGAGAATGCGGGAGTCCGGACGAAACGTCGATGTTTACGTTCTGGCAATAAACCGTGTACGACGTATTCAATGACGAAAGTGAACTTTTGCACTGTGTTCTTGCCTTTGGATTAGATTTATTAGAGACAGCAGTAATCAATCACTAGACTATATGCATATAATTAACATCCCCTTTGGGGATTTTTCGAGTATATACACCCGAGCTCCAACGAAACACTGAGGAACTGAGGAAATATATGTGCGTGTTGAGCAATTGACAGGCCAGGAATATTGGCTTTATTTTTGTACAGTTTTACTCGCAAACTCACGACAGCGACACGAACAAGAGCGAACTCAACGAGAGCAGCTGTTATATTATATATGGAATATGGCTGTTCGTTGGCTGTACGATTGAAAACAACAACAGTCAACAGTGCGAGCACACAGACATAAACATACATCTACACAGACAGAAATATATATATATATATATATATAAAATACTTAGAGAAACTTGCTGCCTCAGTGTGGTAGCGTTTAGACAATGTACAGTATTTATAGCAAGTTACATGCAAGCGCCGAATTCAAAATGCATTTTTATGATTATTTCGATTTGTAAAAACTTCTTACCCTTTCTGCATGATGGGTATCTGTTCATGAGGCGGTATTTTTTCTGTTGGGCCTGGGCAATATGGTGGATTGATAAAAAAAGTGGTTTGAAAAAATTAAAACGATACATTTTCAATTCTCTCAGGCAAACTATACCTTGTAAAAATCTCCCAAAATCTCTTTTCTCTCTTCTTGTGTTTTTGTTAAATAAAATAAATGTTGTTGTATACTGAAAATGTTTTGGGGTCTATTTCATGCCTCCTTATTTAAAAAAATGGTCAAATGGCAAATATTTTTTTTTTTCGATTTGGAGGGAGGGGGGTTGGGGTTGTTTATTTAATATCTTTTTAACCGAGGGTGGTTTTTGATTGCCATTTGTGGTCAAAAATGGTCAATCGAAAACCGCAAAAAATGGATTTAAGATTTTTGAAGCCATGCTTTTTCTTCTAAAGAAATTTAATTTTTTTTTTTTTTTTAATTTAATATTGTATTATATTTTTTAAAAATATGTTTTTCTGAGTCAAAGTGGTGTTGAAGTTGGAGTCGTTTTAAATAATATATACGTCCGGAGTCGTACAATTATTAGCCCTAAGAAAACATTTTTGCTGTAATTTAATAGAACCCAAAAAATATTATAAAAATATGTATTGTTACAAAATGAAATAAAATTAAAAAACTTTTTTTTTTATTATATCTTTAAAAATGTTTTTTAATATATTTCTTTTATTTTTGTCCCGTTTGTTTGAAAATGTATAATAATTTTAGAACGTAAGTGGTTATTCGCACGCAATCGCGGGTAAAAACGTTGCCAACCGCCAAAAGAAAATCGCGGCAGCTGTTTTTCTTCATAGATTTTATTTGTTTTTCTTTATTATATTTTATTGTGCCCATTAATCAATATTATTTTTTTAAATAATTGATTAAACTGCTAATCTTATTATTTACTTACCAATTATATTGGTATAGAATAAATCACAAATTTATTTAAACTCAATATATTTATTTATTATTTATTCATTTATTAAAAAAGATATATAATAATTTACATATTTCAGAAACACATAAGTTATCTTTCGATTAAAATATAACGTGATTTAGGCCTATAATACTAGCCAAACCATTACGTGTCTTTAAAAGTCATACTATTAATACTTTTCAAATATACGAAATGATGTGTTCTGTTTTAAATAATAGAAAATTTGGATTTTACTCAAAATAATATTTTGTATAATTTTTTTATTTGAAGTGTTGAAGTTGAGAAGTTATAAATTGAACAGAATGTTTTAGTATCCTCTACAATATGTTTAGTAATTATACGTGCTAAATTATGTTATTTATTAAATATACTTCCATTATACATTATATATATATATATTATACATACAATATATTATAATTATAGCAACAAATCACCGATGATCTTTTAGATTTTTTTATTATTAAATAAATAAATAAATACATTTTCGACATTGTTCTATTTTCCTTATGAACATTAAATTGTAAAGCAGAAAACAGTAATTAAATTGTTGTTGTTTAATTTTTTTAGGATTGTTTGTTTGTCTGTTTGACTGATAGTAAATATATATTATATATACTAGAAACGTAGCTTATTTTGCATATAAATAAAAAAATAAATAATAAAATTATAATATAAATAAAAATTTTATATTATATTATATTAATAAAAAAAGTAAAATATAATTCTAACGTTATTTCAAACTGGTCGATATTTATGTAAAATCAAACATTTTAGGATTATTTTAAAGTTTATAATGTAAAATTATTAAACATTTTAATTCAACCTTACAAATTTAACTTTGTGTTTTAATTAATATTTTCTTCGGTCAAAAAAAAAATAATCAAAATATATGACAAAATTCAATTTCTCTTGAATAACAGAATAGAATTAAAAAATAATATTATTTCCGACATTAAATTTTAAGACTGATAATAGTAATAATACTATTGTTTAAATGTCCATATGCTGCATGCGATTACCGAAAAATACCATATAAAATTGAGCTGAGATAACAAAAAAATTATGAATCTGTCAAATTTCGCCGCAGTGATACGCTGCTCAATATTACTAAAAGTGGCGTTAACCTCGCATTTTCAAAAACTTTCCACAATTAATTCTACACGAAATCATGTTATGGACATCATTTCACGAGGAATTTTGACTTTTAATATTGTTGTTAGTTTTATTAAGTTGAGTTTGATATTATTTATTAAATTTTGTTGTTGACTTATTTAACTATATATATATAATTAACGAAACATTCAACAAACGTCAAAGGTAATCTCTACTACTCATTATTTGTTCACGATCATATAGCTTCAGATTTTGGAGATCAGATTATGCGTAAACTAATGGCGAGCAAAAAAAACGATACAAAACACTCTTCTTGTATCCAACTTTAAAGTACTGCAATTAAATTTGTGTAAATTAGAGGTCAATTAAAAAAATATCTGTTCACATATGAATTGTTGTATTTTCAATTTTTAATATGTAATGGCTTCGGACGACTACCAAACTATTTTTACTGAATAGTAATTGTAGAATAATAAGAAATGTTCACCTCACTTTTTTGTTTGGTTAGAAAGTTATTTTACAGAATGCCAATAAAACTTTTTTGCCTAGGATCCCAAACTATCCCCAAATAGCTTCTTAGGACTTTTAAATTATTTTTACTGAATAACCATTAAAAAATAATATGAAATGCCTTAATACCTTTTTTTTTGTATGTATAGTCAAAAAGTTATTTTAAAGTGTTATTGTTTTTTCTTAGAATATGCTGCACAGCTAATATTATTATTTTTACTTAAAAACAATTGAAAATTCTTTAATTTATTAGAAATGCATTTTTTTTGCTTGGTCAAAAAGTTATTTTACGCAAAAAAAACCAACGATGAATACAACAAACGATAGAAATGCACTTTGAGTGTGTAGAATTTTAATTGCCAGACCTGCCAATAAAGGAAAAAAAAATTGGTTCTTGTTGCCAATCACTTGTAGCCAATTAAAAACAAAAGTGTTCACACTGACTCAATGTCAGTGAACAATCAACAATTTAACAATTATTGCCAATTAATAAAAAAATAAGCTAATTGATACATATTTGGAAAACACACTGTCATCCAATCAAATGGCAGTAATTGTTCAACTTCGTACGTAATAATATCAATCATGGTATTGATAACATCAACGTCGGATTTTTTTTACGTGAAGGCAGAATAGCAAGATGAACCTACTGATTTAAAGTACATATTGCAATAAACACTCATTGAATAAATGTTACCGCTGCCGGGAATCAACCCCGCGTTTGTCCCTCTCGGCTATTGCGTATGACAGTATACAGTATAAATATAAATAATAATTCATAAAAATGCTTGGAAATGCTTCTGTACAACCTGTTACACAAATGCATATTATATATTATATATTTAAAGTCAAATTATTTACTTTGTTAATAGGGGCAAAACAAAAAAAGGATTTTTTAAATAATATTAATAATAATATGACAAATAAAAAACTTTTATTATTTTGCGTTTTATGTTTTTTTTTTGTAATTGAATTTGAATTGAAAATAATAAATATAGGTTACAAACATATGAAGGTATAACTATAACCTTTTTTAAACAAAAGTTCTCTAATATTCTTCCTTGTTTATTTTGTATTTTTTTAAAAAGGTAAATAAATATCTGTGAATTAAAAATACGTTGAATACAATTTACGCATATTTTAAGTGCTCTTAGAGAGATAGATTGTCAATATAAAAAACATACAAATTGAATCCACCATAATGTGTACTAAATTGAAATATCTGGTATGATTATTTTTAAAAGTAATATATGATATTCTACAGTCATTTAAAAATTAATAACAATGGGGTGTAGGAGGAATCACCCAAACACCAAATATCAAAAATAGATTGCTAGGATAATGTAAAATATTTTTTAAGTAATTTTTTTTAAAGTAATTTTGTGCCCAAACATATGTACCCAAATAAATACAAAAATATCACCAAGGTAAATCAAAAATGTGCCCAACTACATGCGCACATTCAAAAATGTACTTACAAAAAATATTTTTTTAAACACGATTTATTTTAACCCTTTTATCATTACTGTATTAGAAATTTGCGTAGACTTTAAAATTAAGCAATAATCAAAAAAATAAGATATCTTGGTTATTAAAGATATTTTCAGAAATGATCATGACTTAAACATTCTTAATAAAAAAAAAAAAAAATTTAAAAACCTATAATTTTTAAAATACACAAGTTAAAACCATATATATATATTATTTTTAAACAAGTGTATGATAGTATAGAACAAATTGTAACATTTTGTTTTTTTTTTTAAGAAAAGCACTAAGTAAAAGCGGTAACAGGTAAAATATACATTCCCTAAAATCACCTTTCTCTCTTCTGCGCTTTGTGTTTTAGTTAAAAAAAGGATTGATGGTCTATTTTAAATAACACACTCCATCCATACTTAATTGTGAGAGAACAGAGTACGAAGAAAAACATGATGAATTTGATTCCCTGTGTAGATAGGACCCCTGTATACAATTATTTATTCTTAAGAAACAATAAAAAAACAAATTGAAGATATACAGTTTTGTTGTGGATGATGATCAATAGAAATTTAAAAAAATCCCTGTGTTTGTTTTAATTATCCGCAGGCACAGCATTCAATCTTAAGTACAAAGTTTTTTTTAAATAAGAAAATTTGTTACCTTTTATACATGTTAAATTTATCATTGATTCGTAATCAGTTTATCTTTGTTTAATAAAATATAAATCCTCGATCATTAGAATCTTGTTATTGCTGTATTTTTTGTTACAGTCGATAACAATAATAAAAAATAATATGAAATGTACCTTAACTTTTTTTGTATGTATAGTTAAAAGTTATTTTATATGGTTATTTTTCCTTGGAATATGCTCCACAGGTAATATTATGATTTTTACTAAAAAAAATTAAAAATTTATTTATTTATTAGAAATGTATACCTCAAAAAGTCGATGTGGATCCCACTTTGCAAATCCCAAAAAACGGTGGCCATAACCTTTCCGGCCGATTGGACAGTCTTTTCCTTCTTTGGAGCAAATTCGCCTGAAAAAGTCAACTGTTTGACTGCTTGGTCTCTGGTGTGTGTGGTGGATCCATGTTTCGTCAACAGTCACGAATTGGCAAAAAAATATCCTTTGGATTATGTTGCAACAGGGCCAAAAACATTCTTTAAAAGTTATCACACGATTTCGTTTATTGTCCATAGTCAGCAAACGCGGCACTCGATCGGCTAACACAAGATCAAGGTCTTTGCCTACCATTTGTGGTTCATCCTTGGTGCTCACGTTTGAACGCGCTCACCCAGAGACTGACAAACGAAAATGAATGTTTGGAGATGCCATGAACTTTCTGCAAAATATTAAAATATCCCATCCACCCAGAAAGGTTTGATGACTGCACGAAATTCGTGTTTATCCATTTTTGCAAAAGTGCCTGACTTGCTTCACAAACCTGCATAGTACCCTCTACCCTCGTATAAACTAATATTTTTCTACACATTTAATAAGAAAAATCCTTTGTGTATATAATTTATTAAGGCTCTTAATTTAGTGGGTGCTATATAATTAAATTTTGGAGTTCTTAAAATTCAAAAATGCGTTTTTTTTTTTAATTATTTATGCGAGCATTTTTATTCAATAATGAACTTCAAAAAAATAAAAAATAATATTTAGAATGCGAGATCTAAAAAAAAAAATCGGGTTCTAAAATTATAAATTTGCGTTCTTACACATCAGCAACTTAATAATTAAAAATTGCATTCCAATTTA
>JAAAKO020023776.1:0-14501 GCA_010015015.2 Bolitophila cinerea
AAGAGATAGGACTCATTTTGTACCTTAACAAATTTTATTAAAAAAAATAACATATCACTTTTTGATTTGAAGTTATTTCTATTCAAATCAATTATTTTATTGTTGGTTTGTACAATTTTTATTAAAATTGCATTTTTCTCAAAATTATAACAGATAATATATATTTTGTTTATTGTTATTTTGATGTGCTATAATATCACCTATCATTTTCTTTAGAAAATTTGTATCTATACTTTACTGTTTACTAGATAATATATTGTTTATTAGTACTTAAATAAAAAAATAACATTAAATGAAAAAAATCCATATTCCATTTTTTATAGTAAAATAAAAAAACTCAAAACATCTCAAATACGGTACAGTCAAGATTAAAACTTTCTGTAGTCAAATTATAGGTGACATTATAGAGTATCAAAAAAAATGTATCTGGTTTTATTTTGATAAAAATTGTATAAACAAATTATTATATTGAATTTGAAAAGTGATAACTTCAAATCAAAAAGCGATATGTTAATAATTGAATAATTTATAAAAAAATGTTATTCATAACCCAAAAAATAATTGCTAACTATTTGCCCTCGGAGAAATAGTAACAAAGTTACAAATTAATATGTGTAGGTACATGCTATTCCAAAAATAAATTTTTAAACACTCTGTATCTCAGTGGGTGTTACTCAGTTTTTTACTCAGAATGAACCAACACGTAATATATAAATATATATAAATATATAAATATATAAATAATTGTACGTTGAATTTATTAAATTTATAATTTCTATTTTATATTCAAAGATCTAAAATAATATAAATTGAATAATAAATATTTTTTATTAAACAAAGGCTAAAAAATACATATATAAAAAGTTTGAAGATTTTAGTATATAAATTACTTTCACTTTGTCTCTCTCTCTCTATCTCCCCCTTTTACTCTATCTTTCTCTATAACATATATCATATATACACCATCTCCGTACAAATTAATATGATTAAATGTGTTTGAAATTTAAAACAAAAATTTAAAAAATACACTTAAAAATAAATTTAAAAATTAGTTTAAAAAAGGCCTATTATATCTTTATATCATCATAAATATTTTTTTAGAAATATAGCATTACCGATGTAGATTTGTATTCCGGACAAATATATTCGCTCAAAATTTATATATAAGATATATGTATATATATATATATTTTTAATGATGAATTTACTAAATTTTTTATATACTGAACACTACATTATTTGCTTCAAAATACAAACCTTTAAGATGCCTTCTTCACGCAAAATAGATTCTGGTCTACATCCTCCAGTGACCTACTGCCTTTTCAATTTCAAATAAAAGTACATATCGTATTTATGTAATAGGTTTTAGGAATGTTTATTGGTTTTATATAATAACATTTGTAATCACATTAAGATATATTTTTAGTATGTTATTTCAAAACAAAGGTGAACTCGTCAGCAAATTATTTTAGACTATAATCTCAGACTTGCGTGCAAGATTGTTTTTTTTGTCTGTGTCTATAAATGTATTTGTGTGTGTGTCTGTGTATTTGTGTGCGTTTGTTTATAATATAAAAAATTCAAAAAATTAACACATAATTCAGGCTTGAGATATTGTTTACGTTATTTGATGTCTATTGATTATGCTGCTGTTGGGATACTATTTAGTTTTTTTTTAATGTTTTGCAATATTATTGATATTGTTTAAAGAGAATTTGGCCACTTTGTGTTTTTGTTGTTGTCTGAGCATTTACTCAGTTGAGCAGAGCTTTTGTTGTGTGCAATTCATGGAAATTATACATTTAAAATAATAATGCTGATCCGTATATTATAAATATAATTATTTTACAGTAATTCGTGGGCGGTGGACGCAAAGTATTGCATTTGTGTGGTTTGTTTTAATTGTTTTATATAAATTACTATATATAATATATCTTATGTTTTTTTTATATATATATAGAGTGATGTTACAATGTTTTTTTTCTAAATTCAGATTCGAACATAAATAATTTAAATACATATTTTAATTACGTATATATTTGTATGTTTTTCGCGCGCAGTTTATTTGTGTTGTGGGTTTTTGTTTTGGGGTGTTGGTGGTTGTGTTTTGTTTTTGGTTTTAACAGTTTATTATTCATAGAATTTATTATTCGTTAATAAATTCGTCACATTTAACTGGCGAAATACCGTTTCTCTAAGTATTAGGTTAAATATTTGAAACAGTAACTTATTCGTTTCGCGCGTGTAATTATTTACAGTTTGGTTTTACTTAGTATTTAGATTTGGCTTAATTGTGGGCGTCACACATACCCGGAAAATTCACTACCTACGGGATATCAATTTTATATGATATATAAATAGTATTTATATGTTTTTTAATATATGCATATATATATTTAAATATATGTGTACACGCATCAAGCGTTCATTTATAGAACTATTTTGTTTTTTTTTGTTTTAAATATAAAATTATACAATGCTTTTTTTTAATGTAAAATTCATGTGTAGAAATTAAACAACAAATAATGTAATTAAATAAAAATGTGGCAGAATTCATCATTGTCCACAACGTATAACTCTTCCGGTGGATATAAATAAGCATTTTTCGGTTTGTCCTATTTCCGCCGGCGTATTCTTGATTTGTCATCAACGGCCACGGCGGGATTGCTGGCTCGATCAGCGCTAGACTTGATACTACGCAGTAGTGTTCGGAACTGCATGACCTGCATGGCCGTAATACTTGGATCACTGCACGATTCCAGCCACTTGAGGAATTTCTCACCGTGCTCGACGGCTTCGGTGGGTCCACCCTCATCGGTGGTGTCACCGTGCTCCTCGCCTGCATCACCGATCTCTTTTTTGATGTCCACATTGTTATTGTTATTGTTATGGTTAAACAGAAGATTGTCTAACACTGAGCGTACGTTCGTTTGATTCTTTTCGTTCTCGTTTTGTTTGTCGGCAGGAATTGGGGATGGTGTTGTGGCCGGAGACGACGAACTTGCCAGATCTGGTGAATCTCTGGCATTGTTAGCATTCGATAGATCTTCAGCCTTGACAGTTATAGCATCGATATTATTATCGATAGCATCAATAGGTGGACTGGTTGATGAACGATTACTTTCTTTGGTTAGTTGCGAGTACAGGATATTGTCAAACATTGGTTTCGTGTTGTCGTTGTTGTTGTTAATGACATTTTGTTTGTTCATATCTGTCATGAGGGAGCTTCCAAATTGCTTGTACCATTGCCAGAACCAAGCTGAGTTTTTTGTGTCTTCGGACGTACCGGATGGTGTGGAAGAATGTGTCTGTGGTGTAGTTGACACTGGGGGTGGCGTAGATGACGCTGTTGGTAATGGTGGCAATGTATTCTGCTGTGGGGACGGACTGTCTGATATTGTGGGCAATGGGTATAAACTGTTCAGACCGACCATAGCTTGTTGTGATTTAATCCAATACCACAGAGCATCATCCACTGGAGGATCACCACGACTTAGTGATGCTGCATCTGGTTTCTTAGGTTTATCAATCATATCTACGCCCAAACCAACGTGATCAACCGAAGAGTTCTTTTGCTGAAGCTTGGCGAGATTCTTAACCGTTAAACTCTTAGTTTTTTCCATGTCCGATGATCGTGGACTGTGATTTGTTAACGGTTTCGGTCGTACCGATCGTAAAGCATTTGCCTGTGAACTACCCGTGTAACTTCCTAGACCTGCCATGGAACCCAAACTCGACTGATTGTTAAATTGAGCGATAAGCGAAAGATTTGAGGCGATTTCATTAAAACTCAGACCCAACGGACTTTGACCCAAACTTGACATACCTGTCAGATGACTAAGACTTGTCAGCGGGCTAACGGCAGCCATTGATAAATTTGATTTTGTCAGATCGGTTGGTTTTGATAGATCTGTGCCGTAGTTCTTTAAACTGTAGTCTTTGGTTTTTGAGTGCCCGTTCATTGACATATCGCTCGATGTTTTGTACGCCGAATAATCACTTGGTCCCAATCCGTTAAAGTTCAACGAACCGAGTCCCTTGTCTGCACCGCTTCCAAAGTCTAGGGCATTCAATGAGTTTCTGGTTTTGTAACCCATATCATCGTACTGCAGTTTACCGTTCGATGTGAAATTCATGGGTAACGATGTGTCGAGTTTCTGGCGTTTATCCGGTGGTCCACCAAGAACGGCAGCCGCAAATGCAGCATCGTCTGCCATTTTGTCGTTGAGCTTGTCGACGGACATCTTGATGTCGGTGCCGTTCTGCTGTGACATATACCGGAGTTTCTCCTCGTTCTTGCACCAGCCGCGCAGTGTGGACTCAGGGACGCCAATGTCGCGGGCCACGGACGCCTTCGATTCGCCATCATGAATTCGTTGAATTGCATGAATTTTGTCCCCGGCCGTTAGATGTCTTAACGGCCTTTTGCCCTTGTTCGAAGACATCATCGAGGACATGATCTGGAAATAGAGAAAATCATTCGTTTAATATATATTTTTAAATAAAATCAACTGCTAAAAAAAAGAAAATATAAGCATAGGTCAGTGATACACATAATAAGGAAATGGTAATGCTATATATCTTTTTAAATGTGAACATCATCTGACAAAACACCTACATCACACTCCGCTCCGGAAACAACTACAAAAAAACTGTGGTTAGTATATAAAGGTTTCTATATACTATAAGCATCAGACACCCGAAAGCACGTGGCATTATTTGTTTACATTTCGAGTATACGAGGACTGGTAGAGATTATTCATTCCATTTTGCAGTTATTTTCGATGTGTCTGTGTGATGGGGTGAGAAGAATACATAAATGCGTATATAAAGAGATTACTTCCCCTTTTATCGTATCCGTATATCCTATTTTATACACATCGTATATGCACACGAATGAAATAAATGAATGAAAGCGCAATATGGCTTTTTATCGGGTAAAAAATGTTTTATATGTATTGTGCATGCTATGTGTGTGTGTGTGTGTGCTTTTGGGCGTAGGGGAAGCGCTCTTCGAGTCAGCCGTCGACAGGAGAACCGTGAAAGAGCGACCGTTTTTTACTCTCTTCTGCGCCACTTTTATATGTGTGTATTTTGAATTCTGCTTTGTGCTTAGTATTCTTTATTATACATACAAGTTGAGAAGTATATAACACACAATAAAAGCATGCGAATTCTTGATACACATATAGAATAAATTATCCAGAGACATAAATCGTTTAGCGCACATTTGATTGTTTGTAAACAAACCCTTTTTATAGCCGGTTCATTCTCGTGAGCAAATCTAGATTTTTTTATTTCCAGACCGATTTATTATTAGAAGTTCTTTGTTTAACGTAAATTATGGAATTGGTCAGAGTTTCGCTGAAGTTTTAGATTTCACCAAAATTAGACAGACAATTTTCATTGTACCCTTTCTTTTGCATCCCCATTTCTGACCTACATCACAAGTTGTTGCTCCAATTTTAAATAAACCTGATTTGATACTCTTTCAACAACAAAGCCAACCACACTTTATGCTCATACATACATAAACAATAAACATATACTCGTATGTATATAGTATATGTCAGTAACATAACACTTACTTTTATATGTGATTCGTCTGGCTGGTGTAAACGTAATTTTATCGCTTTTCCGTGCTTCTGTACAACGTATGTATGTGTTGTGTATAGAGTATTGTATATGTATGAGAATATGTATATAAAAATAGGTGTATACTATATATATGCAATGTTGGCACACAAGAGAGGATTTATTAGGGAGTTCTAAAAAGTTTGCTTGCAATTACTTTTACTTTCTATACGTTTTTCACAGAGTTCGACGCTTGCGCACTCTAAAAACGCAGATGCTCTGTACACGGTTGGCGGGGGGAGGTGGGTGTTTTTTGTGGGGGACGAAGGATTCACGTTTGGGGAAAAGATAAAAGTGGAATAACTGCAAATGTGCACCGCTGCGCCGAACAGCGAACAGTTGTGAAACGTATGGCGTGCCACAAAGAGAGTTGCAAATGCAGTGAGCGTGCTTGCGTGTTGTTGTTGTATAGCCAGTGGAGCCAGAGCGCTGCTGCACCACCAACTGATGCCGTGCTGCCATGCCGCCGCCGGCCGCTGCGTCGCGCCGCGCAGGTTTTTCCGCGAATGGCTTTTCGTATATTGTCAGTATATATATATATATTCAAAATACAGGTCTGTTTGCGTATGAATGCGGATAAAAAATCATTTCGTGTGTACGTTTATGTATTCAACATCTATACACCAGTCAAACAAACACATATATACAAATATACTTACACTATATACACAGTACTCCATGCGATACATATATATATATTTTTGTTCTGAGCTTTGCTGCACTCCACAACAGGTGGTGGTAATTAACCTGAATTTGTATTTTTTGAGTGTTGTTGCATTTTTCGAATCGAACAACAGATTGGAGTCATTTAATGGGCGTATGTTTCATGTGTATATATGCTTTAAAGTATGTTGCATGCTTGCGGACGTGTGTTTGTGTGTGTGTGTGTGCTTTGTGTGGTGAGACATGCACTGTGGTCAGTTTGTACAGTTAACAGCAATAACACACGTCCTGCTATGCTTACAATTTTCCGAAATATTAAAAAAGTATTGTGGTTTTTATTTGTGTTATTAGGATATGTTTCACAAATCGGTTAGAGGACGTTTTTAATTCAGTTTGCAAATATATTTATATGTATATTTAAATTTATTTTTCTGTATATATATATATATATATAATATTCTAGATAAATTTATCAATTTTTTTTTTTTGGTAATAATAATCATTCCGAATTTATCAATAAATTATATTTTAATTAAAAAGAAAGTCCGAAGGATAATCGCAAAAAGCTTTTACATGTGCTTTTTAGTAAAAAGCTTTTATTCATGACTTCGAAAACTATCTGTATTGGACATTTGGAACGCTGTGATCGGCAACTAGAAAAAATATTTTTAACTTGTTTTCTCAATTATTATACATTCGTATTTGAAGATATTTTTAAATTTAGATTGTCCTATTTTCTTTATATTTTTTCATGTCAAAAAATATGGTTCTTCGCAAAGCTTTATTAAATTTGGAATTATCATAAATTTGGCTCAAATTAAAATAAAATATATATTAAAACCATATTAGTATATACAGTTGGACAATTCTCATGATAAGCCAAATTTCTATTTATTTTTTTTGGCTTGAATACATAAATTCATCAAACTGTAAAAATTTTGTGACAACTGACCGATCATTTGGCTATTTTTAATTAACGCTTAAAATAGATTACGTTTTAGACCTCAAAAATGATATCACGATTTTCGCATATAAAATCATGTTTTTAAAATGTCTAAATTTATTCAAAAGTTCTAAATTAAAATTATTCTTTAGAATAGCTGATTGTTTTATTACAAATTAGTCAGTACTATCCTATATGAAAATGTAATAATATAAATATCTCGGAAAATATGTTTTATTTATTATTTTGTTTTCGGACCGTCGCGTCGTCAATAAAATAAACCCAATTTGACTTTTTTTAAAGGTTGGACAAAAATACAAAGAAAATTTACAAATATTGTGAATTTATTATTTTATATTTGTATTAATAATGATTTAAAAGGTCTTATATTATTAAATATAATATAAAATGCGCTGGGTCGATAAGCTCCTGATGTAATGTTAAATAAAAATGTACGCCAACTGATATGAAATAGAGGACGAAAAACTTAACTTTAGTTAATATATCTACAGTACATCAAATAGCAAATCTAAATCAATACATAATTATATTTAAAAAATACACATATTTGATGTTTTACAGAAGAACTTATATATTTTTTTTATAATATTTAAACATTAGTACAAAAACTACGTTTTCAACATGCGTTTATTTAATAGAGGTATAACTTTCCAATCCAATTAGTTTGTCATTTTAAACAAATGATTTTAAAGATTTGGTCTATAATTCTGATTGCCAAATTAAGTTTCGTGGAATTCTGGGGTTCCAACAAAATTTTCAAGCATTCCTCAAAACCGCTTTGGTTGGCAAATTTCCTTTCTTCTGGAAGTTAGCCACCGCGTATTTATTTAATTTATGATTATTTATTTATAAGGGTTCGTTAAAACAATTTCAAAATTTTGAACACAATGGTTTTGGGTAGTTTTGATTGGTTTAAATACATTATTATTTTATTTTTCATAAGAAAACTAAATCAAAAAAATCTAATTCCAGAAGTATTTTAGTATTTTAATGGATCAGCCTAATTATTATTAAATAAGCATTCTTTATTCAATCCAACATAACAAGGTTGAGTTAATATGAAATCCTTGTATAATAGGAATTATCAAATAATTTATTTTTAGAATTTGGTTTAAAATGTTACTAAAGTATGAGCAATTTAGAATTGCGCACGCGTCCGTTTTAATAATGTTATTTGTAAAATCAAATGTTTTAGTACGATTTTTATAAATCGCTCTTAAAAAAGTTAATTTTGTATCCCTTGCGATTCTATAACTGGAGTAAGTAAAGTTATTTTTTGCAAACGGTGTTTTACCTTTTTTCATATAAAGAAGATATAATATTTAATTATTATTCAATATATCATCAAAAAACTAAATCTGCAAACACACTAAATTTAAAGTATTTTATTTGCGAGTTATTTAAATTTCTTATTTAAAAACATACATATCATAAAAATTTAGATAGAGAATATTTCCCTTTACTTGTATATCATCAATCCAATTTCAAATCCTTTCGAATTTTACTGGTAGGAGTGCACCTGTCAGTTGTTGAAGTGAATGAGGGTGCCAGTACATGTAGGCTTACCCAATTTGAGTCTGAGATAACCTGCTACTTCTAATAAGCTCCGAATTTAGTCCAATTTGGAACTTTATTTCAATCAATTAACTTTTAGTAATAAAAATTAATAGTAATAAAAAAAGAATGCATATAAAATAATATTCTTATTATATAAAAAATTATATTAAAATCGCCATCTACTCATTTTGAGGATATGGAAATTTAAAGATATTTTATCGACAAATTATATATATATTTGGGGAATCAGTCAAAAAAGTATTATTGATTTTTTTAGATTAATTATAATACGAATATTGTTACAAATATTAACATTGAAGATGATGGTGAAAGTACAAAGTAACAAATAAGGTGTATCAAAAGTCTTCAAAGTTAACGATCGTAATTAAAAGTACATTTGATTGTTAAAATGAATAACAAAATTAATAATAAAAGCCTTTTTATATATTGATTTTAAACTAATATATATAAGACAATAATTCGAAAGATTATTTTAAAAATACAAAAACATAGACATTCGATAAATTTTATATAAAACATTATAATATCTTCCATTCACGCGCCGAAACACTCTGAATATACGCAGTTTTCCAAGAACCGGCCAGTCACGAGAAACCCGCGGCTGCTGATCCAGATTTTGTTACACAGAAAAATACGAATCATTATACTGATATAATATTTAACAGGCACTCAAATTATGCGTAAGCACACGCGTTCTGCGCGAGAAATTGCAAATATAACACTTACATACTAAACTAACGCATAAGCACACACACACAGCCATATACACAAATTACATATTGCTTTTTTCCTGGTTTCGCAGGTATACAAGCGAAACAATAACAAAAATTATGTGAGTGAAATATTTTAAATTTCATCAAGAGAGCAAATTGTGTCTCGGCGCGCCGTCCGCCGTTGTCGCCTTCGACGCGCCGGCTGCCCGCGCGCCGCCCCGCCACAATAAAACGATGATCGCACCGCTTGATAACCGAGCACGTAGAGCAAATGTTATGCGTGTGCTCGTCAGAATGTATATACATATATATATATCTGTGTGTGAGTGTATGAGTGTACCGCGAAATTCTATTGTAATGATTATTATAAATAGAGCACTTTTGAAAATAAATAAACCGTTATATACTCACTTTATAATTAAAGGTATCCAGCTCGTGGCAGTATGTGTATCCTTTGATATGCAAAAAAGTGTATATGTTGTACGGGGGCACACGGACACAAGGGTGCTCGATCGTACAGGCAAATAGTAGCTCCGTCTAATCCATAAAAAGATCTCACGTTTGGTCAGTGTTTGCTCGCATGCACCGTCAAACACTCACGCACACACACACTAACTTAATATACTTGGCAATTATTATTATCCGCGAGAGTTCTATATAATTTATACGCACACGATCGTCCGCGTCACGTTGCCGAATGCAAATGATCGTCGTTTCGTCGCCGCGCGCCTCCGCCACCGGTCTCTCTACTGATCGTTTCACTGATGTTGTTGATGATGATAATGATGACGAACAAGAACAACGGAATCCTCCGACACAATGCAATTTGACATTATTTCTTGGTTGTCCGTCGCCGCCGCCGTTGGCTACCGTGTCGCGTGTGTATACACGGAAAATGCAAAAATACGCACGCACTATGTTTGTACTCTTTTTTTCTGTCTAAGTACGGTTGTTCTTGTCGCCAATGTACACGCGCGCGCGCTCGGTGCGGACACACACACACACACACACACACTTGCTTAATAATCCCAACGACAATATTTTCTATGGAATTTCTGTGTTCCGTTTTAATTCACTGCACTTCTCAGAAACATTTTTTTTTAAATTTGTCTTATTTTAACTTAATTTGAGCTATAAATATTAAATTTCTTATCAGAAGACGAGATTCACTAAAAATGCATTCCAAATGACACTTAATCACTGCTGCTAATTCTTTATTTATGTGTATATATTATATAAATATATATATTAAAACGCACTCGTAATATTTTGTATCCGCGACGAAACGGAGCACGATATCCTTCAAGATAGGTCCTTTCTCTTCAAAGTTTGGCGGGTCTCTGACTATACTGATAAACCAAACTAACTACACTGGATGTGTGAGTGTATGTGTGTGTGTGTGTGTGTATGTGCGCGAGAGTGTATGTGAGTTTCTCCGCGCGCGCGCGAGCGTCCGTTTAGTGTGTGTTGTTTCTGTGTGCTGTATATACATATATGCATCTATATATATATACCTCTATATATATGTATGTGTTGGCTAGCCGTTGCCTTTCCTTCGTCGTTCTCGCGACCCGCGTATCCGTTGGGACGGCCACGGCACGACGCGCTATATATTATATCTATATGCGCACACGTATGTGTATATATATATAATACATACATATATATGCACACGAACGTACATACATAATGGTGCCGGAGGTGGTGTGGTGGTGTTGGTGGCAGTGGGGGGTATGAGAAGGGTCGAGAATAGCGACAGGAGTGCATTCAAGATTCGGTGCGATTTTTTGCGCTGTTTTTCCGCGGCGTATTGATTTTTTGAATGTGTGTGTATGTGTGTGTGTGTGTTTGTCGTTGTCGCGGCGTCCAGTATTATATAGGCTTCTCAACGTTTCGCGGGTACAGAAGCTTTCGCGAAAGCTAGAGAAAATACCCACACTCTTATTCTTATTATTTTCTTATTCTTATTTTTATTTTTAATTATATTTTATAATTTTCTTTATCTATAATAAATAAAATTTGTATTAAACTTTTTTTATTTTAATTAATTAGATAATTTTAAAGTTTTCTTGATTCTTTTTTTTATTATATTTAATATTTTTATATAGGCAACATATATGCAAAAACATAACATATATATATACATTTATCTTGTGTGTATATATGTAATTCACGCGCATGTATAATAACAAACCTCCAAACAATTCGCAAAACTCCGCCGGCCGCCGCCACCGCACCACTCACTCACACATACACATACACACTTACATACATACATTCGCACACATCCACACAAACACACACACATATATACATACATACATAAGAAACTGCGCGCAAAGCCGGCTACAGCCCTGACTGGACGGTCCGCGAAACGCGATTTGTCTATATAGCGTAAGCGTATAGCGTCGGCGTCGGCGTCGGCGGGTATACGTGGGTAAGGGTAAGGTTAGTTGGGATATAGGAGAAGGGTCTGCTATTTTCTGATGTTCTCGCTGTGCTGAAGTTTGAATCGCGGCTATAAGCATCAAGAAAACATGGTACGGGTGAAATGGGGAGGATTTGAACGACAAGAGAACTAGATGGTTTTCGTACACACACACACACATCATATATGTATGCATATATATTCGCGAACGTATTATACATACGTAGTACTCTCGCGATAGCGTCGTCGTCGTACATATATGGCCCGCGTGTGCTGGTGCATATGTATGTGTGTGTGTGTGAGCATGAGTGTGTACGACATATACCTCTATACATACATAATATAACTATATATATAAAGTATAGGTACAGAACAGAGTGCGAGCACAGCACGTATGCACGTCGTCCTACGTATGGTATTTATATATATAAATCGTATGTGTAGATGTGTATGTGTGTGTGTGTACGAATATCGCCGTAGGGGTTGATCGCGGAGTTGAGAAATAAGTATAGGTTGGGTGTGAGAAGGATTTTGTAGATGGTGGCCGCCGCATGTGAGACGAGAATTTGCCTGCTGTTTGCCTAAGGGTGATATAAACTCTTCCAACGCGAAATTGTGAAAATCTTCTATATTTGTTCCTGCATGCATACATATATGTATATATATATTCATACATACGCATACATATATACATATATCCACATGTGTATATTCCGCCACCCTATTGTGACGAGAGAAGAGAAAAAAACGCGCATCGCGGGGTAGGGATGTCAATAAAAATTTATTTGATTTAGCCGCGCGAGCGCGAGCGTACTATTGGGAAATCGCATTTCCCTTGTTCCCGCGGTGAGCCCTCCGCAGTGCGTGGTCCGTGTTCGCGACTCAGCCCTACTTTTGCACACACACACACACACAAGCATACACGTGCGACAAATGCGCGTAATTGCACGAACACACAGTGGATTCTTGATTATTTTTAGTCCGTCACTGTGCGCAACTCCCCCACCTCATTCAGCCCTGCTTCGCGTTTGCCGTGCACTGCACACTCATATAATGAGGACATAAGAACCATTGCACACATAATAAGTATTTTGCGTTTACATATAGTACCTATATTTTACTCTAACAACTATGTATTTGGACCAGAGCAATTCGGACAGTATGTTTACATTTAAAACTAGGACCCGAATGTAGGTGTAGGTGATTTAAAATGGCTAAATAAGTACCTAGAAAGGTGATAAAAGGCCTAAATAGATGAGAAAACTAAAAACACACTGAAACTCTTTTTAATGAGCCATATTTAGGTCTTTTTAACAAGTTATCATTGTAGATATATGTTTTCTGTTTTTTTTTTCAAAACTTTGCAATAAACTTTTCAGTGCAATAATATTATACTGAAACCGAAATTTTTTTAAATATAGCCACAGAAAAAACAATTTCAGGTAAAAATACTGGCCGGTTAACCATATTTTGACACCAATGATATTTCAGGTTTTTCTTTAACCTTTTTCAGCTATTCAATTATAAATGGTTGCATATATATAATTATCATAGTTCAAAAGTATTTTTAGCCATGTACATCATCTCGTTAAAATATATTGACTGCGGCCATACCGGTCAAAAATCTCTAAAAATGTGTATTTGACTATTAATTTTCACTGACTTTTTTTAATGATAAGAAATAATTTGTCTATAATAATTAAAAATTGAATTGAATTATTCTAGATCGTCATCAAATAAAATCAAATCAATAAAATCAATTTCTGAGAAAAAAAATATTATAAACGCATAATATACCCAAAAAAATCGTAAAAAACATATAATTCACATTAAATGTATTTAAAAAAATGTACTTGATAGAATAATTTAAAATGTCTACATTATAACATAGAATTATAATACGAACAATCACATTTATTACTAGTTTAAGTTTAAACTTTTTTTTAATAAGTAAAGAACATTATCTTAAAAACAAAAAAATAAATAGAAAGATAACTTTTGTGTACATCGATATTTGTAATTGGAGAGATTGTATATTTGCTAACATATACAATTTTCTTCGGACAATAACTTTGTAATTGTCTTCAATATTTCAAGTCAGCTGTTCTTTTGACATTTCTTTTGTTCTACAGATTTAGCTTGTTTCTGCTTGTTTTTCGATAAAAAATTAAAATATGCACTAAAAATGAGCATTTGTACTAAAATAAGCTAAAATATGCAAAATAAGTCAAAATAAACATTTATATTAAAATAAGCTAAAAATAGCTCTAACAAGTAGGTGTTAAATTGATTGAGTTTGTATGAAACGTCTTACTTATCTGATGATACGGTTGCCACAAAAAAAGAATCTAGAGTATCTTTTAGGTTGCACTAGTAATAACCAACACCAAACTTAATAGAAATTGTTCCCGTATATTTTGTTTAGACGATTTTAATAAATAATAATGATAATTTAAAAATGTGTTTTAGCATAGGTAAGGTTAGGCACCGATCATTGGCCACGTGGGGCCCATAGCAAGCC
>JAAAKO020023787.1:0-14500 GCA_010015015.2 Bolitophila cinerea
ATACACACATCGACTTAGGTATACAAATGTGGGAACGACAACACCTCACTGCGGTGGCGCTGCGTACGCAAAGAAGCATTCATCTAAAAGGTTAAAGATACGGTTCGTTTAGTGTATTGTAGTCATTCATCACCAATAAGGAAATAAAAAGGGTTGTACTGCTTACTCGTATGAATGTTATTTAGTAAAAATGTTTATTTGGACGATACGATTGAGTGCCTCTAGTAGAACCTTCCTTATTATTCCGGAGATATTTTTAATTAATACTTCAATATATTTTGTTCTGTTCATAAATCATTAGATTTAAATTCATATAAGATAAATAATTATGATTATATATTTTTATAAATGATTTGAAAGTTATTGGAATTCATTATATATTTTAAATGTTCATAGCTTGCTATATAAATTATGTATTATTTGTTAGTACAGCGTCAAACCTTACAAATATGTTTTAATTAATTATAGGCATCTGTTTGATTAATCGAATATTAAAATAAGAGATTTTAATTGTTTTTTTGTAGTTATTAAAAAAATAGTATTTGTTTTTGTCTTTCATCTGTTCATTACACTTCTTATTTACTTCAGATATAGATTGAAAATACCTTGGATGTTTTGGATGGTTTTTAACTTATTAATTTCAACTAATATTCCACTAAAATTTTCTCTATGATTTTTATTTTCGGTAAGTTTTTCAAATTAGCCATTTGTTGATTTTTTGGAATATCCCTTATCTCCTCAGGTAAGACAGGTAGATTTTTATTTGAAAGTAGATTTTAATTCTGTGGCCTCAATTTAGCTTTCATGTTAGATCTGTTTCACTATCGGATTTGACAATTTATTGTATTGTATTTTTATTGTATTTAGTCATTTATTTTAATTTCAAAACAATACTTAAATAATGTATTTTGATAAAAAAACTTAAACGATAAACTTAAGCACTATCACGATACGAAAACGGAATTTATAGAGGATTTTAAATTAACCGGGTATGGATAACCGACGATTTCCGAAATTCATTTAAGCTAACTGTTCTCTAAAAACCATTGGATCCAGATAAACCTGCCCAAGGTATATTAAAAAAAGCAAGAAAATGACGACTGTATTAGAGTACTAAAATATATTTTTTTATTAGCAAAATAAGTCAAAAAGGTCGAATAGTTAAAACAGAAAATATCATAAGTCTGGGACCTAGCCCTGTACAAAATTGCCTCTTATCGGACCCGCTCCACCTTTTTATTGAATCGAAGCGGCTTTATAGGCTTGATATAATTTACAAACTAAAAATTCCTTACTCCAACGTTTTGTTTTCACAGTAAGTACTCGTATGAAGTCATTAATCATTAAACAACCAACCAGTTAATCGGTAAACTGGTTTAATCGGTACTTTTAAAGGAAAAGTAATTGGCTTTAAACTTTATTTATAATTTTTTTTTAGCTTATTTTTATCCTTTTATTTGCTTCCATTTATTTCATTACTGGATTTTAAAAATGCGGTAAAAAAGTCATATCTATACCAAATTGTATTTTACACTCCCGGAAACACGTGAAATTTTACAAATAATTTAATAACGCCTTTTGTGCGTCTGGTATTAGTTTTATACCAGAATAATATCTTAATTGGACGACAATTAGTTTATGCTATTTACGAGCATTTTAAAAAAAAAGTTGATTTGCTATTTTTTTTAAATGATGTTTTGAGATTATTTTCTTACAAGTAAAAAACGATTTTGTTTAAAAAAATAAAAATTAAACAGTTTCTTAGATTTCAGATATTTTTGCAATCACCACATGTGATGATTGTAATGCTGATAATGGAAAACTCCGGCCTACACATTCAAATTGTTCAGTAACGAAATCTTCTGTGAGATATTTTTTCAATTGGACAGAACGCTTTGGTATTTAAGACTTAGGTTTTCACCATCCTAGCCTGAGTTAAAAAAATCCTTCAATAAAATAGTAGAAACATTTTTTTAGACATTTTCGCATATAGACAGATGGTTTTAGTAGGGTTATTTATATTTAATATTTCTTATCAACTTATGAGAAAAACATTAGAAGAGGTAATCGGCCATATTGAGCACATAGTTATTAAGCAATCGTTATGTTTTAAAACAATAAATAACTTTTCTTGTTATGTTTTGACATTAAAAATGTATAAATTCCAAATTGTAATTTTTTTTAACAAGAAATATAGCAAAAACAGGATTCTACTCAATGAGGCCAAATGTTTTGAAGATTCTTCTAATAATTCACATCATTGCCAAAGAGGTGAAATTATGAAATTATTTAATTTGAAAAATAGACAAATCCCATTTCTGACTTTCTGAAGTTCGTGATTTTAATTTTAAGGGTGATATCACATATCGCTTGCCTACAAGTTAAGGTTATTTATCCATTAAACAGCCCTAATTATATATCTAGCGAACTGAAACGGAAGTGTAGGACTTTTAACAACAATCAAATAAATTATTAGTTTTTAAATTTTCAATGCTGGTCTGACATTCTGGGTATGGGCATTTACGACATGAGACTTGTAAATATAATACTATGAAAAAATTAAGAATAAACCAATTAATCATTTTGTTAATTCTTATAGAAAGTCTATATCACTCACTTTTTAGAATTATTATAGGAATTTTAAAAAAATATACAAGAAACCGTATCATCGTCTAGGTTTTTTAACATTAACACGGAAGTATAATAATAATGAAAGTTATTGAAAATCTAGTTGTGTCCTTCCACCATAAACCTTTTCTTGTATTGTAGTAACTTTGAGGCTATTTTTTCTTGATTTTAATATTTTGATTTCATTTTAAAATTAGTTATTGGTTTAAAAGGAAAAATATTGGATCAGAATGATTTTCCGATAAAATTGAGCAATTCATAATAAAAAATTAGTATTTTATTGAACATTTATAAATTTTGAGATAAAAAACATGTCTTTAAAAGCTTTGTTTTTGAAAGGATCTGTTAAAAATCATAATTTAGACTTTTAATCTAGTTTATTCTATTTTGTATTGTATATTATAAATATAATTAAATCAAATAATAAAATTAAAATAATTAAAACGGAAGAAATAATGACGAAATAAAACGAATTTAAGCTGTATTCACAAATCCAAATAATACATATAAAGGTGCTTCACATTAAGACTTTATATTTATATTTAAAAATAAAACACTTTCAAACAACTTACTCCAACTAGATCCCGTTCGACCAAACACACTTTTATCCTTTGGATTGTACAGGAACAACTTTATTGACTCCTTTGTGGTCAGCACTGGCGGCCTTTCGTAGCCAACGTGTGGTGCCGTGTTATTCCTCTCTTTTGTCACCGCCATTTCAGTATATATATAAATTAACCGTTATTATTTTTGAAATCCTAATTGAAATTTCGTGCTAGAAGCCTCCCTGAACACTACGTCCGCATTTACACACGGTGGCACTGTAAAAGAAACGGTCTTCATACACTATACACATACACCACACTCCACGACGGACGCACAAAGACTCAATCACTCAATCACTAACTCTAACTACTAATCTAGTAGTAGTTAAACACGGGCACACACACGACAATTCCGGGCACTCAGCACAGATCGCGATGGCACACTGAAGAACGATACGAGAACACGTCGTCGTAAATCCGTTGAGATCGCCACCGCACAGAGAGTGATCTGAATTAATTCATTTCATAATCTTCCGTTCCATTGAACGAGCTTAATGAATGATAATTTACAATAAGATTTTGTATAAGCCAATTCAGCGAATGGAGCATTTGTCCGTTCGACGATGTATACTGAAACGGACAAAAACACACATTTACACACACACTAACATTTATTGAAGAAGAACACAAGCGACTCCGTTTAGTTTGGGTTTATTCGGTGTACATCGGTTTGCTGATTGTCTAGGTGGGCGTGGATGAGCGGAATACTTTTGATTATCATTTTTAATTCTTTATATCCTATTATTGCCACATTCAAAAAATGAAGAAATGAGAAATAATAAAAATTGTTGACCATGCTGAAAAAAATAAATATTTCTTTTTTGATTTTATTAAATTGATTTAAAAGTAATGCATTAATAACAACCAAAAGTAAGCTTTAAAAAACATATTTTCATATTTTAAAATATAAATTATATTATATATCATTTTTAACAGTACCGAAGTACTTTTACACTGAATCATCTTTATACCCCGTCGTTAAAATGGATTATTTTTAAATATCCTCTTCTTTGTTTAACCTTAGAACTGTTTACGACCCCACCAACTTATTTACGTGTTTGGGGCACTGAGTTCCCCAGTGCACTTTGTTTGGTTGCTGATACACTTGGTTTAATACATTTTTTTAAAATAATTTTAGGGAACTATAAGACATGACAGCTCTGTATAATGTCAAGTTTGCAATATTGTAATTTCATAAGTCGTGTAACATAAACCCTCCGTCCATTTTAAACAAAAATTATGACCACGAATTTGCACGGACCTTTCACTCACCAGCTTTACACTACCAAGAGCGTTTTTCTATTGACAGGAAAAGATGATAGTCAGCTTGGTGCCAGGTCCAAACTATTACATTAAAACCTATCCGAGTTCCAGGAGCTCTGGCGAGTCATTATAGATATGTGTGCTCTAGTTTTGCCTGATAAAATTTGACTATTCTCAGATTGGCCAATTATAGCCGCTTCTGGTCAATCGCCAGCTTAAAACAAACACTGGGCAACCGTTCAAATAGGAGGATTCTTTTACTTGTTTTTTAAAAGCAAATAATTTTTTCGTATATATAATCCAAACTAATCGCCAACTAATATTAGATTTTTTTATTTAATTAAATTTTGTTAAAAAAAAGTCTGATGGCTTATATACCGAAGGTATTATGAATTTGTAGGGTAGTAGAAATTTGAGTAATGGCTGTAAAATGGTAAGTTTTTTCTCTATAGTTTGATTAAAATTAAATTTTAATAAAATATTGTTTTTAATTAAAATGTCAGTAAATTGATATAACAAAATGTTCAATTTATTCACATACACGGTTTGATCGAATAAAATGTTGTTTTTAATAACTTATTAGACTTTACTTTAATTTTTATGGGAGATTAAAGAGAAAATTTAAGCGTGAAAAACCAAGCGAAAACAAAAAAAAAAATAAACAACAACATGTTTTGCTACTTGATCAATAAGTAGTGTTTTTACTACTTAAAATGTTAAAATAACCTCTTTTATTTTTTTTAATTATTTCCTACCTTTTTCTTGAACAGTTACCGGTAATATGAGATTAAAATAATGTCGGTTGTGGCAAATAAAATGTTCATTGAAAATATAAACATACAAACAAATAGTTCCTCTCAGGCTCTTTTTAAGATCTTTAGGGCCAATTAAAATGTACTTCCTATAAATAATTCATTTTCTGATGGCAAATATCCTAGTAAGATTTAACTAATCAATCTGCGGCTACTCGGAGTACTGCTAGGAGTACAACTCGGATTAGCAGTAAATAGAGAAAGTATTGCAACTGAGCATGTATCTAATAGGTAATTACCATACTAAAGATCAATTCTGACATATCTCACGTTCTATTACACCTTCACATTCACATCTAATAATTAAAGGCAAATAGAGCAGTTTATATTTTTTTTTGGATATTATAGGAATTTTCTAAAAAAAATGTTTGTCTGAAAATGGAAACATTTGCAACACTGTGGTTTCAAGATTATACAATATGTTTGAAGCTATTAAACATACATACGTTAAAAAACAAGGTAGCTAATCGTAAAAATATTTTTATTTGTTTATTCATTATACGCTTGTATTCCATGTAGATGCCACGTGGTTTTATTTGATCCCACTGTTTAAAAATAAATATTTAAATAAACTTTAAAAAATATGAATTATTTCTTACTGCCGTTATGACATTGTTTGATTTGCAATGTTATACTCGTACTATCAATAAAACATTTCTAAGGATTAAATTATTATAAGTACAACCAGTATTTTCCAGTGAATAGTGTCGACAACTATACAAATATTTAATTAAACATGTTTTCAGTAAAATGAAACATACCCTTTTATTTTTTTTACATATATTTGTATAAATATGTTTTCACAAATTTTATTTTAAAATCACACATTTTTATACATATTCAACTAATGAATTCATTTGAAAAGAACTCATTTGCAAACACATATGTATATCTTAAATTATTCGATACAAATTCTGAACGAGAAAATTCATTATTATAGAAAGTTGATCTTATAAATACAGATTCTTAGAGATATTTTACCGGTGTGGCCGCAGTTTATAATTTATTACTAGATGATGCAAATGGCTAAGTGCGGTGAAATACACTCTGAGCAACTAAATATATGAAACGATTCGGTGTTTGTAAATAAAATCAAACAAAATATGAAAATAGGTCTAGTTAGGGTAACTCGCCAGTCTTTTAAACCGATTTTGTTTTTTCTATGGATCTATTTATATAAATTTGGGTATAAGTATAATATTAATGAATTTAAGAATTAGATGCAAATCTTTTTTTTAAACATATATTTTAAATACTGAAATAATAAATTGACAAAAAGAACGATAATTTACTTTTGCCCTTATGCGGCCTTCAGAGTGGATTTTTTTTACTGAAAAATGCTCTCGCATTTATACTGATGCCAATATTGACCTTGCCAGGGTCAATCTTTCTTGCTGCAAAATGTTTGTGGCATATTAACGGCAAAAAAAATATTTGCACGTATTTTTACATAAAAACAAAGTTTAGTATATTATTTAGTACTTTTTTTATAAAATAAATTACACTTTTTTTAAATAAGTCGTTAATTAATTTAGGAAAAAAAATCCAGAAAATATAAACTAACAAGTAATTATAAAAATAATTTAAAAGAAAATAAAATAATCACAAAAAAACAAATTAAATTAAGTTATTAAGTTATTTTAAAAATAATTCAGGAGACTTCAAAATTAAAAAAAGCAAATGAATAATAAAATATGTTATTTAAGAATAGCATTTTTTTAAATCGTCCAATTTTAATTTGTACCTTTTTTCATTTAAAACTAGACCGTGTTTTGAAAAAAGTCTAATAATTTAAATATATATACAAAATAAAAACCATATAAAATATTTATGTACAAAAATATGTTTCAAACCACAACATCGATGTTTTTCGACGTTTGATGTTTCATTAATTAATTTCGATAAATTGTTTTACATCGATGTTCTTAGAACGATAAATCAATGTTTTCAATCGTTGCCATTCCTAATCTGCTTCGCAATACTTAGCAATCTGCAGAAATTTGAGCGATATTCTTTGTTGCAACACTGTGCGGGAATATGTCCGAACTCCAGGAACTTTATGCACTTTTTTATAGTGTTCTTTCCCGATTCCACCCAATGTCCACCCTATTTTTATTTTGCCTAATCCAAATAACTTATTTTTGGAAATTATACCGGTTTAATGATAGTTACGATCTGTGTTCCGCCACGCCGTATTCCTTTTTTAGCCGTACTGCATCGATTTAAATTATTATATGGACAGTTGAGCTTTGATTGATGCTCTCGGATGGTGTCCTTGAAGACGGCTGTATTATCTCCAGTTTCATAGAGTTTAAGCAGGAGTTCCTACTTCTGGTTCTTCTTATTAGGGTAACGCTTTACCCTGACTTTAGCTTGATTTATATCAGTCTTGATCCTATCACCCTTTTGACAATTGCAATAAAACGAGGCTTCCTATGTTGGCTTTCTAGATAGCTTCGGTTTTTTCGGTATTAACTATTTTTTACTCATCTCCACTATAGTGGTCTAATGGTTTTCTTTGCAAGAAAAGTGGCCAGGCGAGGGTTATCTAAAGTCCTTATGATATTCTGTGCTCAGAGTCAGACCAGTGTATTTTTTTTTTGAACCTATGCTGCCAAATTAAAGGTTTTAACGGGACGGGGTGTCTGCAATATTACATTTATACAAAGATACAACTCTTGCTTATTGAGGTAATAGAACACTTCTGACGTCAGCCAAAATCACCAAATCATAAAAAAAGATGTATCTATATTTTACCATTAAAAAGTCATTTTGCAAAAAATTGCAGATAGAATCCATTGAATATAAAACTTCAATAAGTAAGATGTAAATCGAGATGTAAATAATAAAATGTGTTACTATAGTCGGTTTATCATTATGGCATCGTCCAAAGTGTCCAGTAAAATCTCTCAGATTTTTATGTTTAACAAATTTCGATTTCTTAAAGTATATTTTGGGCATAATATCCCAAGGCTCAAAACACTCTGTATATTAATTCTCATTTTTCTGATACGTTTGCATGGCAATCATGATTTGTTTCTTAGGGATAGTTACAAAATCAATTATTATTTTCATTTGAACATAATCGATCGGTTTACTATCGCATACCAGAAAACTAATTTCATCACCTTCTAATACGATAAAACATCTATTGCTTTTCTCGGATACAAGTTACCATTCTTGTCTAATTCATTGTTTTTATTTGTGTTTCAAAATCTTAAAGATTATAACACCAAGTATAAATAAAAATTGGCTATACTGTATAAAAACTGCGGTTTGGTCAGTTTAGGAGTAATGTGAGGGTTTCAGGTACATGGTATTGTAATAATAAAATGTCATGTACTATTTTTGTTCTACGTTCACGATCTCCTCTGGTGCCTAGTTTGATTGTAATTCTGAAAAAATGCACTGATTCAAACCCTGCAAAGTTTTGACATAGTTATCATGACTATCCTTACATGGCTGTGTTTCAGATTTTTTTTAAATTTATGTCATTCCTATAATCCTAGTTGGAATATGAAATATTTTTCAAGGATTGTAAGCCTTAAAACCGGTGCCTTATACTCATCTCAAATTGCAATATGATAATGATAGAAAATATATGCTATAACCATATATTGACCAATGACCAAAGACCATACTAACACACATTATGAATGCATACGGTGCAAATGAAAATATAGGCCAAGCAGAGTTGCCAGTGGACATATTGCATTGACATTAAAAATTATGTAAATCAGTAACACAAGGCTCTCAATTGCGACTATATACATTATACATTCATTTATAATATTATATTATAACAGACACTTTTTGTGCATGTATATGTTTGTACTTCAATACCATTTGAGCTATGTGTTGTCCGAGTATGCATCCATTTTATGTGTTAGCACATAGATGCTGACTGTTCACATCTTCGGCGGGGCATTGCTGTAGTTGGTTATATCCATGTAGGTTTTATCATAATTTTCATTGAAATTAAAATAAGCCACTATTACAAAAAATAAATAGTTAAAATAAAACGTGCTTTAAAAAATGTATACTATGCCTAAAATATATTATTTTATTATCATGAATAAATTATAATATTATATAAAAAAATATTATTAATACATTTTTGTCTATTATTTTGTCTTTTAAAAAATTAAATATATTCTAAAAAGCTATATATTTTTACATAATATCATAAAATAATATACACTATTTAAAAATCCAAACAAATGTATTATAACAAAAACATATTTTTGGATATACACAAATTCAACTTACCAATGACACATGTAGCAAACCGAATTAAACATATATGTACTATAACCATTGTATCGTTATGTTATAGTACGCGCCAAACATACGTTTTATATAGGCTGGCGCAGGATGTTCTCATATAGACAATAAGCGCGCGGTCAATAGCTAATTTCCGTTCTATGCGCGAGCTCTACCTACTCTACCAACTGTTTTCGTCGCCAAGCTATATACGTTCGTCTTCTAAATGTTAACAAACACATTTAAGTTGTGTTACGTAAACCTTATTATTATTATTATTATTTATGTGCTTCTCGTCGGCTGCTTCTTAATGGGATCAATCACGAGTGGTCTAAGTACCCAGATTACTCACCTAAAAGTAAATGCCAGTCGCATTCTGAAAATTTAGTTTACTCTTATATAAGTGTATATTTAATAAAATATCAAAGTGTTACCATGATAAAATCATTGAACTATAGATTAAATCGCAAAGCCGATGATTGTAGATTTGATTAAATTTCCAATTACCGCTGGGGGAAAATGACCATTTTAGGTGTGTTTGTATACGGTATCAATGGACGCATTTATGCAATTCTAGAGGGATTGCGTGAAAATTTTGTTCTAGACCTACATTAGTTGTTATTATTTAATTTAAGGTCAGACGGAATGAACATCATTACTCAATGGTCATAATTATTAACAGAAATGTGTCACAATAGTGTATCGTAAGTATGCCACACACGACAAATACAGATGCTAAAGAATTTACAAACAAATAGTGTAATTATTATTACCTACCGACACAATAGCGAAGAGGGACATCGCGTCGGATTGGTGCACGGTAGATATGTATGATCCGGAGCTCATGGGTTCGAGACCTGGCAGCGGTAACGGAAATTGTTTATCGAGTGTTTTTCGAAAATGGACTTCAAACCAGTTGGTTAATCTTGCTATAAATGGCTTTTTGAAATGGTTATACGTTTTCGAACAACGGGACAATGATGCCTTTAATAATAATTATACAAACGCACAAAAAACACGTATAGATGGCGTTGATGTTACTAGTTTCTTGAAGAAATATAGCAAGAAAGATATTTGTATATAGAGAATATGCATATTTGCCTTGTAAAATCTGTTAGTCTCTTTGAAAGCAAATTAGGTCTCCAAACAATTGGGGATGTGTTGCAAGTGCTCCAACAAAATAAGTATCAAGACTGGAGCAGATCAGCATAAGTGGTCTGATAAACCCGTAAAATGGTCGCGTATCCATGGAATAGAGATATGAGAGAGAGAGAATATATATATACATTTTGCGACAATTATTTTTTAAGACTGGTTCCATAAATCAGCATCCGAGTGGCGCCATAGTGGTCTGTCTTATAATTTAAAGGTTGGCCCCTTTGTCTTTTGTAAACATATTATTTCATTTTGTTTTTCATAAAAAATATAGAAATAGAAATCAATAAGAAGTATTAGCCCGACGTTTTGAAACGTTTGATCATTCTAGTCCCGTTTATTGCGAGACAATTAATCACAATCCCGACCAATAAAAAAATATTTTTTCTGGTTTACTAGAGTATGAAATGTTCAAAATAGAATTAAATTGTCTATTGTCAATTTTCTCGAGATCATAAATAAATGTCCTATTATTCACCTGTCACAATTTTTTTTAGTAAAATTATTTAGAATCGATGTTTTCTGGCACAAAAGCTGTACTTGAAATAACTGATATAAAGTCGATCGTTCGATACACAGTTTTTGAGTTAAAAATTATCGATAAAGATATAATATCGTTTCATGTAAAAAAAAACATGTTTCATTGGTTATTGGGCCACCATTTAAAAAGACATGTTTATAACACAAACTATAAAATGCTGTTTAGGGAGCTCGAACTTTTCTATAAGATCGAGCCTAATACTAAAGCAGGCTCGGGTAGCTCGAAAAATAAAAAAAAATAAGGCTTCATTTCTAATTGTCTTGAATCTGCATTTTAATTGTATCCATTAGTTGTCCGCTTGGTATATTGGTAAATTAAGGTTTCGGTTAGTGAGGGATCTTCGAATAAAAAAATTTCGGAAAAAATCAAATTCACTTTTTTCAAATTACAAACCTAACAAAAGTAAATATCTCAAAATAATTTATACAAAAAGTCTTTATTCTTTATTGATTTGTCAAAAATTTCGCAATTGTTGTTACTCATTTACTCATTGATATTTTAAATTTTGTAATTTTATCCACTTTACGTTGTAATACAAGAACTAAACGGAAAAATAGTTCAGGTCTTTTAAATTACTAAAATAACAAAAGTAAAAATCAAAATATAATGTATACGAAAAAGAATCGACAAATTCGAGCTTTTTTAGAAAGTACCCTCAACTACTTTTAATGCAAAACTTACGAGCTGGCTCAATCAATAAACTCTACTATAAAAGTTGTTAAAAATATTTTGACGTTTAAGATAGAGTTCTGCGCGGGATTCTGAACTTTTGTGAGGGCCCTCATATGAGACAAGCCCAAACGGCGATATGGTTGGCTCGCAAATTGTGATTCTGAACTACAAATTTCGGGCTCACGAGCGCTCATTTGAACTGTCAAATGCTCAAAAAATATTTCTTTTGTGAGCCCTTCAGTGAGGTCTGAAAATCTATATATTTTAATCTTTGTGAAGCAGTAAAACAATGTAATTAAAGTAAATATTCATTTAAAAACATAGTTCAAGTAAATTTAACTATTTAAACATATTTTTACTTGTTATTATAATAATTAAAGATCTCTTCATAATTAGGAATTTTGTATGTTTAAACATAAAAAATAATATTGTAATATAATTAACATTAAAAAAACGGGTTTTCAAAAAAAAACAATTATTGAAAATAAAATAGGCAAACCGAGCCCAAACTATGAGTGAGCTTGGAATGAGGCGATTGCAGTCTCCCTTACTCACTCGCTCGCTCGCAAAAGTTCAAAATCCAGCAGTTGATTTTAGCAACCCAAACCGACTCGCAATAACAGGAAAAAATATTTAAAATAATAAGTAAGTATATATTTAATTCAAGTATTCGGACATTTTAATTCTATGTTTTAATTAGAATTAAAATGCTTTTTTTAAAAAGTAATTTTATATGTATGTGCTTTAAATAGCGGCTGTTATTTTGTTTGATACAGTTTTTTATATGAAAAAATATGTTTTATAAATGGGGTTATAAATCGCTTTTTAAATTTATTAAATACAAAAAGAAAAATTTTAAAATCTCTTTTTTAGAATATTTAATGACCTTTTTGTGCTTCCGTTTTATACGATACTATAAATATATACATATATAAATTATTTAAGTATTATCTATTTCTACAAAATATGACCTTTTTGGTGCTTATAAACCTCTGATTTGATACTGACAAAATTCAATATATGTAGAGTTTTTAAAGTGTGCTTATATTATTTGTCCAATATTGTCCACCAAATAATTTGAAATGTACCACAAAAAATCACCTAAAATTAAAAGTGTGCTTCTAACATATATATATATAAAACTAACTCTTTTATTTAGTCGGATTTTACTTTTTGGTTGCTCATTTATGTTTTTGGAGCACGTTTTTTGTGTGCATATTTTAGTTCTAGACCCAAGTTCTCAAAACCCACTCTTCTAGAAACAAACTTTTCTCGAAATCTACGCTTTTCGAAACCAAAGATCGTGAAAATTGGAGATAAAATTTTTTGTGTCACCGTATATAAACCCAACTTTAGAAATATTTTCTTATCTAGAAAAGCTGATTACACGCGCAAATATTCAATATAGGGTCGACAAGCTCAGTTTTGAGCCAAGATATTTGCGCCATACACATTTCGTCTCAAGAGTTATGAACATGCGTTACTAGCGCCATTACATTATGAAAATAGTGCCATTGTAATTTTCAGTTTATGACATGTTAGCCAAATCTCTGACGAAGCAATGCCACTGTCGCCATCTGAATGAGCGGTAATGTCAGCCAAAGTTTTTTATGCACTTAATCTCTAAAAATAACAAATAAAAAATATAACCACTTAAAAAAATGTTAAAAATTATAAACAATTCTTGTTTACAAAAAAAATCTAAAAAAAATATACTAACGAGATTAAGTTTTAATAAAAACTATCATAATATATTTAAATACATATAAATATTGATATTTAATAGAATTTTGTTATCTTGAATTTCGTAATCCAAAATTTTGTAATACATAATTTCGAAAATAGAATTAAATTTTTGTACCGATTCCTATAAATCATATGAGAGATATATTTACGAGGGTTGGTATCTTATACAATCCATGATAATCATTACTAGGGCAACTAAAAAGAAGCTCTAGCTTCTTATTGTTTGGCAGCCGTATCGTCGAATGAGTAAGGCAGAAATACTTTTTATACGAATTCAATCAATTTAAGCCCTACTTATTAGGGTTATTTTAAGCTTACTTTAATATTAAATTAATTTAATATTTTAGTTTATTTTAGTACAATTTTAAATTAATATTATATTTTTTTATCGAAAAACAAGCAGAATGAAGATACAACTTTAAAACAAAAAAATGTCAAAAGAACAGCGAACTCGAAATATTGAAGACAATTACAAAGTTTTTGTCCGGAGAATATTGTGATTGTTAAACAAACTCTGATGTAAAATACAAATACTTTCCAATTACAAACTACGATGTAGAAATAAGTTTTATTTCAATATAAAACGTATTCAGTTCAAATGTCAGGCATTTTTTCATTTTTATAATTTAAGGAAATGTTCGTTATTTATTGAATAAAAAAAAAGATTCAGTACAAACTTAAACTAGTAATAAATATAATTGTTTGTATTATAATTCTATGTTATAATGTAGAAATTTGAAGTTACTTGATAAAGTACATATTTTCATTATTTTAAATTTTTTTTTTTAAGATCTAAGTTTTTTAACATTAATATA
>JAAAKO020023798.1:0-14497 GCA_010015015.2 Bolitophila cinerea
TAAAGTGCTTTCGGACACGAAATCACTTAGTTGCTTCGCTTGAATTGATTTTGTTTAAAGTTTTTACGTCGTTAAGGGAAGCCGTCTATGCTTTTCCATCTTTACTTTCATTTTAGAAGAATCTGTCAAGTCAAAAAGGCTAATCCAAGTGTTTCACTGAAATACCATAAATGTAACTTTAAGTAACTTTTAGCTGCAGCTTCGGAAATGACTTTGTTGGTTTCCTTATATTTATCAAGTTTCTTTAAAGATGTTAGGTCATTGTAAGGTGCTAATGCTCTACCGGGAGAAGTATACCAAATCTTGATTCAAATCTGTAGTACAAACACAATAATATCTCGAAGTCAAGAGAGTTCTCGGGCAGTTTATTTGAACTGCGATCGCAAAAGGTAGATCTTAATGCTGTATATTATCTTAGACCCCCACCTAGCTCGATGTCAAGCTCCAGGCGTATGAACTGTTATCTGCTGTTAAGAGTCTTTCAGAAACAAGAGAGAGAGAGTTTTATTAGTATTCATCCCTAGGTTGAACTGTTGTTAGTTAAGTCCTTATGAATTTGATAAGACCATTTAAGTAAAGTAAATTTAATTGTTTAGCCACGGAAGGATCTAAAATTCCATTATCGTATGAATTCTTGTTAAGCATGATCCAGTTTCTTGAAAATCGCTTCAAAATTTAAAAATTTAGACCACTTGATATTTATATTACAACGTTAAAGAATTTTTCAATAATAAGTTCCATAACGTGCTGTCGGCAAGCAAAGGTGAGAAGACTCTTTGTCCTTAGACATAAAATCTGGGAGACATTTGCCGTCCTAATGAACTGTTAATACTGTTAATGGAATAGTTTGAATAAATGAAGCTTTTATTTCGTTGGCAATTTTCTACCGATATTCACGACGAGCTTTTCTGATTGACTCCCTATTAATATTAAAGTCTTGAAGATGTTTACCTAAAGATTGTGTAGTTGCTGACAAATTATACATTGCATTTATGTCACTTTCTTTTGAGCTGTCCAAGGCAGACGCAACTTCAGGAGTTACAATGTTAGCTATTTTGGTGCTAGTCTTTTAGTTTTGGTGCTGTCTTTTAGTACTGCACTTATATAAGACACATAGCCATTTTTAATATACTGCTGTCTTAGACATCCTCGCTATCGCGAGCAATCGCTATCTATGAGCTAAAAAAACTCTCTGTCCTCTGTTATTGTTATTATATTCAAAGCATTTTCATGAACTATTTCAAATTAGTCTTCAAAAACATTTACGAACTCCATTTATTTCTCTAATTGATGTGATGTTTGTCTTAATGTTATGCCACTTTAAGTAAAGTAGTATATTTTTTTCTGTGATGTGGCATTTTTTTCTTGTAGGAATCTTCACCTTTGTCCAAAAGATACAAATTTTCCTGGCTGTGTTTGTAGCACAGGATTGAATAGTTTTCTTTTGCAGGGGGGAAATATGGCGTAATACCTATTTATTAGATGAAAGTTTGCTGCCAGTTATGGTTATGATTTCCAACTAATCAAATCGCACGACCTTTTTGTATTCATCTGCTGTGACACTAGCTTTCGTCATATTTCACCTGGCTATTTATTAGTACTAATACATATCCATACATAACAAATAGAAACAACATATAAATAAAAATACATTGTTAAATACAATAAAAAGTTAAAAAAAGCTAAAAAAAAAAAACTTAAACTAAGATTTTAAGCCAAGGACAACTATCGAAACCGCACCAAAACACATCGAAATACCGCAGAACGAACTAGCAAACCATTACGCCAACAAAGCTTACCAAAAAGAAAATGTGGAACTAGACGAAATAAACCTCCAAAACGCATAGCATACTGCTAGCAAAGTTTTTTTAAAAAGAAGGCCGCACAAAACACAAAATCATAGATAGCCTTCAAAACATCCCAAAGCCCAACGCACAAAACGTAAACCGGCTATAGGTTTCCTTCTCGAAATTAACCATCTCCACAATCTGTGACAAAACCAAAATATATACACATAGTTTAATATTAAAGCTATTTGGGTTTTCGTTATTTTCAATTGATTTTTTTTCGTCAAACATTAATCATTTAATTAGGCTAATTGGCTTTATTTTAATTTTTCTGACACAAAAATCAAAGCTAATTTGTATATTTTTTTGCTTTAATTTTTACTATTATATAAAACTTAAGTTGTACAAATAACATTAAATTTTGGAAAAAAATAAAAATAAGAAAGGTTTTTTATTTTTTGTTTGGTTTATTTTTAGTTTTAAATATAGTTTGCAAAATAACATTTATAAATATTGAACAAATCAGAATTCGTTTGTAGTAGCAATTAGTCATAGTCTCCTATTGGTCATTTTTCGTTCCACCTCGAGTATATATTCACCGCACCCTAACCAGCTGATTCGCCTTGACCACCGTCTTCGCCATCCTCGCCTGGTCCACCACCTCTGCCACCTTGTCCGCCTCGGCCACCAGTCTGTCCTTCTTCCGTTGCCATTCCTCCCTGACCACCCTGTCCGCCTTGCCCGCCTTGGCCATTCGCGCCTGCCTTACCACCTTTTCCGCCTTGTCCACCTTCTCCATTCTCACCAGCTCTTCCACCCTGACCACCATCACCACCTTTGCCACCAACTCTTCTGTCACTGTACCTCACCACGTTTAACCGATCATCTTCCCTTTGAGTGATATAGTTATCATCGTTTTTTGAACTGCGCTGCGAATCACCGCCATACTTTCCTGAAATTATATTGCGAGATCACCATTGGTTCTATTGAGATTATCTTCAACAAATTCACTAACTATTATATTCTTCGTCGGCACTGGTTAAACTCTATTAAAAGGAAATTACAATGGAAATATATCAGTATGTATTTTAACTATAGTTTTGTTTCTCTCTCACAAACAAGTAAACGGCACAAGCACACTGTACCAAAGCTATCAGCACAATATGCCTGCTCATTTTGCTGGTGGTGCTGGCTTGAATCAACTTTAGAGAGAGACTGAATGGACTTATATAGAAGATGAATCGGTTGCATCTTTTAGAATTCTTTATATTATTACACTATCAAAGATTGCGTGCTGTCACCTTTGGGTATTCTTCAATTATGCATACAATTATAAAGATTATTATCCGGAAACGTGTGCTCATTGCATGACCAAGTTCTGGGGACAATTATAAGAAAAAAAATTTACATGACCATATAGATAAATTAACGATGTTCTGATGTAGTGGGAGATTGTAGACAACAAGGTTTTTTTTAAAATTATTTTAGCTTCAGCTTACAAGCTATTGAAATAATAAACATTCCATATGTCAATTATTTTTTTTATAAGTAAATTGTATTTAATTAGTGGTGTACTGTTCTAACTCTTGATATTATAGTTTTGAGATGATCAATCGTGAATGGATGAAAAAATATTTAAGATCTCTTTTTAGTAAAATAATTTATAAGATTAGATGTGAATTGAAAAAAAAACACATCAGCATTCAACAGAATTCCCCAATCTTGCATATTCGATCAGAATATTGCGAAATTCCATAGACATGCGATGTTATTTCCTCGTATTATTGTCAGGATAATTCCGACGGGCGTATACATCCAATCATTCATCCAAAATAAGATGCTACCGATACTGACTATACACTCCATATAAATATCAACCTCGTGTCAATAGCGATAGTTGCATTAAAAACATATATTCATTTCTTCATCCACCATATACAAAACTATGAATCAGCTATTTGTTGTTGTTATTTTTGTGCTTGGAGCCGTTCAGCTAATTGTAAGGACTAAATTACAAAGTTATTAAAAATAATATATTTATTGTATTATACCTGTACGATTTACTATTTAATTTCTAGAGTATGACAAGTGCTGCCGAGGAAGATAGTAAGGGTAAATCCTTTATAAATTATTAACAAATCGGAAGCCAATAGTGCTATTATTTTATTAGCAAATTCCGTGACGGCTGTGCTGGGCATCCAAAGGCACAATGATAACTTCCATGGTCGAGTTGCCAAAGCTGGCATACGTTACACGCGAAGCGTTCACGATTTAGTGGACAGCATGGCGGTGGGACAACAACGCGGTTATGGTTCCGGTGGACTGGGCGGAAGAAGTGGAGGAAATAGGAAAAAGAAAAATGGTGGCGGTGATGGTCGACGCGGTGGAGGCGGCGGTGGTGGTGAAGGCGGTGAAGGTGGTCAAGGCGGTCAGGGTGGGCAGGCAAGCAATGATGGTAGTGCAGCTGGTGGGCAGGGCGGCCAAGGCGGGCAAGGTGGAGAAGGATCGTAAACTTTTTTAAACTTTTTTTTAAACACGACGTTGCATATAAATTATAAATGTATCAAATATTTGTTTTTTAATAAAAAATTTAACCAAATTCATCTTTAATAATCGATTAAATCAAGAAGTAAATTATACACACAATAATGAAATATTTGGTCATTTATTTTTATTGGAGATAAATATATGATATTTATTTCTAAATTGATATTAGAAAATCACTTAACTATATACCGAATACAACAAGTTGTCCCAATTTGTCCTAATTTCTGGACCTACACAAACCAGACCGAATCAAAGTTTTAAGGTGTCAGTGAAAGTACTTCCGTTTCTTACATGGAATCCAAAAATGTGCTTTATCCAGTTGGAAGCACAGTTCAGGGTATCAGAGATTACCACAGATAGAAGCAAATTATATTCTGTGGTGCGACTGCAATGGAAAGTAACGTGATAGCTTAAGTCGAAGATCTTTTCTTTGGTCCACAAGAGTTACACACGTACGTACAACTAAAGAATCGTTTGATAGCTCAATTCGATATTTCTGAAGAAAAACAACTATTTCAAAAAATAGCACTCGATGATAAGCGTCCATCATTTTTGAAAGAAATAAGAACACTAGCAGGAGAAGCCGTCACTAATAAAGTATTGAAAACATTATGGATCCAAATGATGTTGATGCAGATGTGTGCTATCCTGTGTGTCCATAATGGTGACGTTATGCTGTTAGCACAACAAGCTTACAAAATAATTAAATTCAGGCACTCAGTCCACAAATGACAGGTCTATAGATATAGTCTTAAACTGGATAAGTTAATGACATATAGAATCAAAATAATACTCGCGGACGTAGAAACAACTGCTCCAAACTAGTCAAGCGTCACAAAAAGCTTCACAAAACCGGGCTTCTTAAAAAAAATCTTCTTATACCTTGTGCTTCTATCACAATCGATACGGTGCACATGCAAGAAAGTGTAAACCCTTCTGTAAAAATGACTATTCGGTGAACGCGCAGACTGATTGATAGATGCGACAGAAGCTATTGGACAAATAATATCTAGTCGCTTTTTTGTAACCGATCGACTTCTTTACCCACACAAAAACTAAAAAAACTGGAACTATTTGCAGCAAACGGTTTTACAATTGCCGATTTTTGAGGAAAAATAATAGTAATTGACTATAGTCTACGTCCCTTCAAGTGTGTGTTTACTGTTGCTTCGGTATTTGAACCCATCATAGGTATACTTACTTTTTTCGTCACTTCGGTCAATTTAAAACGACGTAAACTTTGCGACAACACAACAAAACTTGAAATTATCATTTATACAATGGAAGAACCATCAACGTTTAGTGAAATCCTTGAGGAGTTTAAAGACCTCACAGTTTCTCTACCTGCTGGGAATAAAACTATACATGCTGTCCTTCGTTTTACAGTCACCAAAGAAAAATCATAAGTGAAAAACCGCTCAGACAATCCCCAAACAAATTACGCATCGCCAAAGCAGAGTTTACCTACATGTGTGAAAAACCTCTATGTTTATTTTCGTTGGAATTTTTCAGAGACACAACAAAGGTACGATCGAGGACTTCTTGCAGCCTATTCCGCCATCCGACACTTCAAACATATACTATTGGGACGACACATATATACTGATCACAAACCATTGGTGTATGCTTTTCAGCAAAAATCATACAAAGCGTCACCCAGACAGTTGCAACATCTTGACTACATCGCCCAATTTACGACTTATATTACACATATATCAGTGTTTTACGTTGTGCATAATCTTGCACATCCCGGTGTAAAGTCAACCAAAAATCTGATCTCGAATCGATTCATTTGGCCTAATATCAACCAGGACTACAACGAGTGGTCAAGAAGTTGTTTGCTTTGCCAAAAGAAAATGTAAATCGACATATAATTTCATTACCTGGTTCCGGATGAATGATTTTTACACATCAATATTGATATCATCGTGGGCCCGTTGTGCCAACATGTAACGGATTCAAGTATTTACTGACTTGCATAGATCGTTTTACTCGGTGGCCTGAAGCAATCCTAATAGCAGACATCACTTCAGAAACAGTTGTACGATCTCTGCTCAGCGGTTAAATAGCTCGATTTGGTGACAATATGAATCTTCATTGTTTCACGAACTTGCCAAAATCATGGGAATGTTTGAAATGAAATGATTTAAATGATTGAAAGATGGCATCGTTCCATTAAAGCAGCTTTGAAAAGTAATGAACCATCAAACTGGTTAGATAAACTCCCAAGAATCTATATATATATCTGCGCTTTTAATGAAGACTGCAAAACAGCAGAGCTGGTATACGGTACAACACTTTGACTTCCAGTAGAATTCCTAGGAGACAATGAAAAATTGAATGTAGGTGAATATGCATCTAAAGTAAAACAAATGATTAATGCACTAAATATAATATAATAAAATCCAGAAACATATATCGTGTCCGCTTTCGCTGACACTTGGGCGAGTACAGTAGTAAAAAACAATTCTAATAAAAATCATAATATCAAAATGGTCAACAACGGACTCTCGCTGTTCTTTACGATTGCATTTGTCATCAGCATTGCTATCCAGGCACTTTTATCTGAACAAAACCAACACCATGGCGTTTCGCTTTTGGTCGCTGGATCCGTTGTGATTAGTAAGAATCAAAAAGCACTCAGATACATTTAAAGACATTTCTAATAATATATTTTATTCTTTTCAGTTTTCTTCTTTTACACCTGGTTGGCCATCTATTCGTTATACCATGAGCTCAAGCTGCACTATTCCAGTGACGAACAGAGGCTTTTGCCTGAAAATGCTAACAACAAATCATATTCGACTACTAATTCAAATCACTTTTTTGCATAAATATTTATTTTTTAATATCTATTAAAGAATCTTCAAAATAATTCAATACATCAGTAAATAAATAATGTCAATAAAATACGGTCACCAATTTAGTGCTACCACAAATTATTTTAAAAACATCAACTATTTTATTGCGGCAGATTATATATTTCCTGGATGATCATTTATGTTTTTGTGCAAGTATTTTCCGGAGCACAATGTAACATAAACAAAATGTTCATAAAACCTTAAAGCTTAAAATAAACTATTACATTCATTTTTTAAGGGTTGTTTTGCTTAAAAATTGTATCGTATAACCGTTACAAATCATTTTAAATTACGGGTTTTTATTACATTCTTTTTAGTTTTAGTAAAGCAAAACTTTACGTGATTTTTTTATAACGTCCTAAGCTAATCATCACTTATCACTAACCAAACGTAAATAAAACTGATAATATATATATAACATATTTTACTTACCATTTTTTGGAGGGAGAAAAACAAAATGACTAAGCACAGTTATTATTTTATCAAAACAGAGAAATATATAATAATATTAAAAAAAAACAAACAAAATTAAAAATTAAATAATGCTGGTTACGATGTTTCGCCGGTTTCATTTCTTGAACTGTATTTCGTAATTTGCTTGTTATTTGCATTTAAGCTCAAAAACGTTCACACTTGTAAGGTGCACATTTTTATGTAATTAGGACCAAATTTTTGATTTTTTAAGTGAACAATTTTTTTTGTGGTAGATTTTCAATTTTAGGTGACAATATTGAATTTTGAGGTGTAAGCTAAATTGGATGTCTTTTAGAGTAGTGCAGAGAAGTCATTGGTTGTTATTACCGCTCAATTCAATCTATAAATTTGCAACTTCCGAAAATCAAACGCCGTACACATCATCAAGCGTGCAAAAGTCACTATCGGCTATTGTAAAAAAAGTATATCGATAAAATACTAAATATTAAATATTTTTTTCAAATGGGTTTGGCATTGCAAAGTATAAAGATTTTAGTTTGCAATCATGAAGTCTTGCGACAAATTGATAGTTAAGTTTTATTTTATATTATTAGTAAAGTGTTAATTATTATTTATATACAATGCGGAGTTTAACATTGTGTATAAAGATAGACAATGTTAAACTAAACAGCAGGAAAATGAGGCTACGTTAATGCTGTAGAAATGCGTATTTTTTGGGCAATAAGCCCTCATAAGTACAGCTGATAATTTTTAATATATAATTAAGAGATTAATAGATTAATACACTTATATTAATTTGCTGTCCTGAATTGTTCTGCTTTGACAAGTGTTCGTTTTGTTTACTTTAAACTATTATATAGTTTAAATTAAGCAAAAGGTGTTATTTTTACGTTAGGATAAAAAAAAGTCAGGAGAAGGCAGCAATATGATGCAGCACCTCATGATATTCAGCTGATTAATATAGGATGGATAGGTTAGCGCAACAAAATTATCCACCAATTAGAATTGACCAAGAAGTACCGTACACGAAGTTTGTCTATCGATGTATGATTCACCCTGTATAAGAAACATTAAAAGACTAGGTACAAAAAAAACAGTCAGAAATATAACTAAATATTTTTTATTTTAATTTAAAAACAAATATTATCACAATAAAACGAATTATTGAAATATTGCATTCAAACACACACACACTGAAACATAATTTTGTAAACATCTAGCTTTTTCATTCTCTCAACTCTCACACAAACTCTCTCTCTCCCTCTCTATCTTTTCTACGAAACTAAAATTTAAATACGGTACATTTTAAGTATCATATCATACTATTAAATACAATTATAATAGGATTGTCTGAAATCATTTAGTGTAGTTTGTGTGCATTCTGCTGACTTCAATCAGCCAGTGATTTTTAATGAGACGTTCAAAAAACCGAACAAAGATTAAAATAGCTCACTAAATAGTTTTTTTTTAAATGCTCATTATAGTCTTACTAAAGCTTGTAAACTCCTATATAGTTTACATTTTACAATCTGTATTTGGCGCACGACAATTCTCAGATGCCGAATTCTAAGTGAAAGATTTAAAATTAATTGTATTATTTGAGTTAGACTTTACTTAAAATTATAGCTTCTCTTTATGATAATCTTAAAATTTATTTAATTTGATTTATCTTAGAAACGTGTGTATGCATATAAAGTAAATATATGTGGTTTAATCAAATCAACTCTCTATAGAAAAGGTTATTCAAAACTTTATTTTATTTTATTCACATTGTTATACAGTTAAATAAAATAATAAATTATAAATGAATAAAATAAAAATTACGTATCCAAAAATTGGAAAACTAAAAAATACTTTCGGGAAACGTTTGTGCCCAAAATGCAGTTTTAGGATTAAAAGTAACTCTGCGAGATTAGAAAAATACACTGGCTGGTTTAGTATTTGGAACAAGCCAATTGCTTGACTACTTCTTAAGCTTATCACATGACAGCTTAGAGAGAAAATTCTTCTGTACTAACGTAACGTCGAACTACATCACAGCGCACTGATCTTAGAACTTAGATAAAATACAGGCACATGAGCAAAATATTAGAATAACCACACTAACGAGGCGGAAGAGTCTACTACCTATTACACATTACATAACTATATTTTAGTTTAGACTTTAGAGCAACAAGACAAGGTATAGGCGCGAACGAACGCCCACATATATTACTATATATTACATTTTTTCGCTCGAGTAGGTCGTACGATTTCGAAACTGATATGGAAGCTTTTTTTACAGATTTATACAGTGTTTTGTTTGACTGTGTTCGTTTAAATACGTGTATATACAGATTCTTATGCAATATAGAGATAAACATAGTTTATTTAAATGAATTTTGTATGTATATATATATATAGATTTTTGTATATATGTTATTTCGGAAAATACGGAAATTTCTTTGTTTGAGACGCGATTGTTGTTGTTGTTAAGTGTTTTTATGTTAAGCTATCAACGCGATGCATTTGCGAATGATATATTTTATAATAAGTTTACATGCGTGTGTGTTTATTTTCTATCATTATCGTTTTTATATAAAACTATATTTGTGTGTATATATATTATATATATACGTATATACATTATACATATATAATTATATATATATACTATAAATGCAGAGTGCATAAATGTCTTAATAAAGAACTGTCGTCGTTTTATTCGTTTGCACATGCATTTGCAGTCATTTGATTTAAAACAAGCATCTATCATGGTAGAGGCGCACCTCCTCTGTGCCAGCAGCTGCTTTACCTGGAGACTAGTATCATGTGCGTGCGTTTATTTATTTAAATATGTTTTGTATGTGTACTGCACCTAATACTATAAAGCTGCCTCAGTTTCGCTTCCAGATGCCTTCACCACAGCTGACTCGTTCTTTGTTTTGGCAGCGATCACATTCTGATTGATTAGATCACGTTCGTACTCAACAAAATCATCGAACAGGCTCGGCCAAGCTTCGTTGTCATCGTACGAAGTGATATCACAGGTCTCCGCAAAGTTCAGGAACATATTCCACGTGTCCTTCGGAACACCGCGTATATTAGGATTCATTTTTAGAAAATGCAGCCAACTGTCCAGAATGACAGGCGTATGAACGGTGAACACAAGTCGCCATAAAATTATGGCCATATCCAATGAAACTGTACGATTACCTGGCTCCAGGCCAAAAAGGAAAGTGAATTTGTACAGTTTCTTAAATTGATCTGCATCGGTTTTTAGTTTGACTATCGTTTGTTCGAGACGTAAACGAATCATTTCAATTGTATCGGCATTCATCGCTTGCAAGCCCTGTATGAACTCAGACTTTGTGAATCGGCACATCTGGGATGCTTCTAGCTGGCCAGCCAGCACGAGTATTGCGAATTCGTCAGGTTTGTAGCCGAGATCGTTGCACAGCCTTTCGACGCCTTCGGACAATATGGCATCCTCTTCGGAGTCTTTGTACTCTTCGAAAAGAGCATTGAGCGTATTGTCAGACACTTGGTGCTCCTTTATTGCGATAACAGTATCTGTATATACACCACTAACAGCAGCACCTCCATTGTGCAGGATTTGTTTCTTTGCAATTCCACCAATAGTATGTGGTTCCACTAAATGCCCTCCACCGAGATTCGTGTGATGTTGTGTGAGCAGTTCGTCTGTTTCTATGCAAACGAGATAGACGATTAAATAAAAAAAAAATTATATATATTTGCAATTTTTAGTTTTACCCCTTTGCAGGATGACACGATCGACGGGTATACGTGTTTCCAAGATGTTTGGCTGCAGTGCATTGTCTTGGTCAATATTTGTATTGTCCGTTTGAGGCTTTAGGCAGGTCAGGCAGTTTCCCATTGCAAGGCAGTCGTTAATGAATGGTCGTTGCGTTTCAATGTGTCTATTGGACACAGACGTCGATCATGTATTTGGCTTCGAATTCGGCGTTATCGTAGACGCATCCAGTAGTATTGGCAAATATAAAAATAACAAAAACTACAATTGCAGTTATTGTTAATGTTTTTGTTCCCAAACCGGAGAGTATCCCGTTGTCGTTTTGGTTCCTAGTCCTATATTTTCGTCTTTTAGATTTCTTGGCACATGTTGTATTTATGTATGTTTGTTAAATTGCTGCAAAAATTATGAATAATTTTTTTTTTATTATCAGAACAAATTAACAGTATAGTATGTGTAAATTGTTGAGATTTTAGTGCGGTCATGGTGAGTCAAAATGGCGCGCTTTGCAAAAATATTGACAACAATAAAATGAGATGATAAAAAGTATAAACAACCATATCGCTTATGTATAATCTAGTAAAAACAATAAAATTGGATTGACTGGTGTGTGACAACGACGCCCCACCTGATAACACACATATACTCACACACGTAGATAAAAACATCTTTACCCTGCTGCAACGAATCGACTTTAAAATGCATGTGTTTTCCATAGCACCACACACATACAAACACAGAGAATATATACAATTTGCAGACCATTTTTAAATTATTATTATCACTAAAATTTATCTTTTACTGTTAAATTTACTTACTTGGAAGCACACGATCAATTGCACAGACCTTCTTATATGCCGATGAACAGCTGTGGAGCACAGTTTTTCCTTGATTCACGGTTAATTTAGAGTTTTTCACGCAGCAACAGCAGGTGCACACAGCTATTCTTGCAATGTTTTTGTAAATTTATAAAATGAAGAATTGGATTGACATTTGACGTTTCTTGCTCTGCTTGTGTGCGATTCTTGATTCCAAAATGTCAAATGAAGCAAATGACGCCGATGCCGCCGAAAGTGTTTGCAGTGCAGACAACTTGAGCAATATGGCAGCCGGGCATGCGTTGTGTAAACCATTTTTAAAGCAATACAAAACCATGGTTGGAAAAATTGCAAAACATTTCAATTCACTACATTATTTGCTACATTTGCTATGTAGCAATTGTCGCAATTATATTAACTGTTTTGATTTTTTAATTTCACATTTGCCGCTTTGCGTATAAAGTTAACTAAAAAGATTATAAAACATATACAAAAGATTAAAGGCTCTTAATTTAGCGCACATAGAAAAAAAACAATTTTGAAAAATAAGAAATTAAAAATAAAACACAAATTAAATAAAAAATGTGCAATCAAAAATTATATACTTTCTCTAAAACAAATCAAAAAATGACCACAAAATAAATAAAAAATGTGCACAAAAAAATTATATACAATAAATTCAAAAATAAAAACACAAATAAATGATTTGCACACTAGAAACCGATGATTTGGGCACAGGATTTGGAGGTATAATAATTTTCTAAAAAATTAGAGGCGCGTGCAAGAACGCCATGCGCTGCGCATTATCACAACAAAAGAGAGAGATTTCTGCATTGATGCACCTTGTTTCGAGATATGTACAGTTGAGTGATGGAGTCTTCACAAGGTTCGGAGTTACATGCACATGCTTTGGTGAAAGGCACCAAAATGTAAATAGGCTATATGATTGGTTATTGTTGGATCACGTGACACAGTATATATAAACTCCGAAATGACCAATACATATACACAAAAAGTTGAAAGCAAATGGTTGAAAGCAATCCAACTTTTCTACCGAAATGAAGTGACAGACGTCATAATTGAATTTTGTTTTGTTTGCAATCGTCTGAAGACCGGTCTGAACATAAGACCGTTTACGCAAAACCCTCAGGAAATAATTGCAACTAGAACAGAACCAGATGAAACCAGCCTAGAACTAGAACTGAAATAACAGCGGCAGTAGATAAAGTGGATGAATCAGTGGCAAATTGTTATGACGATGCAGAAGAGGACGAATTGGTTGCCATTGAAAATTTTATGGCCACCAATTTGTTCTCTTCTGCACCGTCCAAACGATTGCCACTGATTCCCCTAGTTTATCTGATGGCAATGCAAAATCCGAGGCAAATTTAAAAAAACAGGCAAATACAATTGAATATAGTCTGCGACGAGCTCGAGGTCTACGATTTGTGTTTTATATTTGGTGTTTGTTGTGAAGTTTTAGTTTCAATGTATTAGTGTACGCACCAAAACCACCATAGAGCTGTCATTCATTTCGGAGAAAATCCACCAAACCTTGTGAATGAGTGTGAATTTAGCATTATACATATTAAAAAAGGCATTATACAATAATAAATAGCTATATAATAAAATAAAGTAAAACAAAAGGATAAAAACAATTCAATTGTCTGCTAAGATCACAAGCAGTATACATCAATGGAGTCCGTTTTGCTTTAACCAGAGGACACAACATTCAAAAGACTCAGGAAAGACTAAAACCTCGAATGATTTGCCGAAATGTATCACGAGATATTCCAAAATCAAAATGGCGGCCAATTTCATTACAGGATTCCGACATACGATTCATTGGCTCAGACCGTCCATAATTATCTCTGTGTCTCCTCAGCCGTAGAAGCACATTTGAACGAGTTGTTCTGAATGGTAGGTTGAAATCAACTAGAGCAAGCAAATGGGGGCATCAATACGATTACATAAAACATCGAAAAGAAAGAAAACATCTGCAATATTTCTCCTAAAAGAGAGAGTTTCCAAATGCATGAGCTCACATCGAACGACATAGGGCGAAAGGACATAATCATCACGTCTCAAACCCTGTCGACGCATTGCATAAAGCAAGAATCGTTTCTGGATAGATTCAATTCTATTGGAATGCACAGCGTAAGTGGGTTTACAAACCACTGACCCGTATTCTTTTTCGCTTTTTTGGGCTTTATGGTCAACAAAATCAGCACAAACTCTTATCATGAATACCAACATCGAATATGCCTTTGAAGTTGTTACGGTAATGTGCCGAAT
>JAAAKO020023809.1:0-14496 GCA_010015015.2 Bolitophila cinerea
ATACCTCACAAAAACACGCAAACTTATGAAATCGAGAAACCCGTTGATTTGAGAAAGCTCGCTGTTTGTTGAACCAATTTAATACTACAAGCATCGCCATTGCCAGCAATGCCATCAGAAGCCTGCGTTGAATTGGTGGATGCAAAAATTAATAGAATTCGGGACATAGTTTTACCGCTATGGAGACATTTGGTCGACTTGTAGAGCCAGATCAAATCCGAGCTTGTGGCATGGCTTTTAACCAATTAACGATTACATGGACCCTTAAAAGTATCAGTTACTGCTGTTTTTCTACAGTTGACGACAGTTGTCTTAACTGTCGCGGCCAAAAATAGCAGCCCGGGTAATCATATTGCGCAGTTACGCGTATAAAGTGTCTTGAGGAGGAACCCATTTTAAAAAAATATGACTTCCACACTAAAAAATCCTATCAGACGTTTTGGCATATAGCTTTTGGTATTTAGTATTAACTTTGTTATAAAGGTCTTGAGGAGGAATCTTTCCTAAAAATATAGGACTACAACCTGAATATTTCCATACACCTTTTTTTGCATATATAGCTGGTAGGATTGGTATTTCGTTTTAAAGGGTCTTCAGGAGGAACCTCTAAAAATATGACTTCTTCACTAAATATTTCTATCAGACTTTTGGAATATGGCTGGATAAAATTTAGCTTAAAGGGTCTTGATGACTGGAGGGTTATTTTCAAAAAAAAATTAGCCTGATAGGAATAATCAAGGAGAAAGTCTTATATTTAAAAAACGGTTTATCCTCGGGATATTTAAGTGAAGTTTGTTCAATACCATGCAAATAGAAAAGTGGTGAATTTACAGGCGGCGAATCTTACCCAACTCGATTACTTGATTACACGAACGGCTACGAAACTGATGCTACTTTTGAAAGTTGGGTATCAGTTGAATAGGCGTAGTTGATTGTTTGGGTGATTACATGAACTGTCGTTTACTGTTACCAACTGTCGAGACAGCGAAGGATTTAAAACAATGAAATAAAAATGTTGAATTCATATATATTTTTTAAATAATTTTGAGGCCTTTCATTTTTCACCGTTTTTACCGCGTCTTACCGGTAAAAAAAAATTTTTTACCGTATTACCTGTAATATAGAAAGGCTTCGGTAATGCATGCTGTATGAAAACCCAAGATTTGAGCATACTGCTTACAGACAATGCTGGATGTACAAATAGCCGTATCGTCAGCGTACGTTGCGATGTGGCAGTGTCTTAGATTAGAGATCTTATGTAAACGTATTGTAGATGAGCTGGCTTGGCACACCCCTGGAAAGTGTATTTTTTGCGTTTATGTTGACGTTTTAGCAAAGAAACAATTATGGATAAACGAATCTATAAGTTTTTGAGACAAAGCTTATACCCATCACTCTAGACCTATAATCAAATTTCTTTTCGATATCCATTTATAAAACGTCTGTTCGTTCCCTGTAAAGATTAGCTCCGTATTGCCTTATTTGGTGTGATGTCAAATGCTGTTTGAGAAATTCAATTGTTCTTGTACTTCTAAAATTATGTTGATATTACCAGAATGCGAAGAGATATTCGAGTCAGAATGTATATTTCAAAGAGTTTTGAATAGATACCAGGATGATTGGATTCCAAAACAGTGGGTTAATTTGCAGACACGCGTTAAATATATATTATTTTTATATTTAAAAAAATCTGACTACCTTACTCCAATGTTAAATTTTCAAAGAAAATATGTTGTCATTATTCACACCATTAGATTGAATCTTTGGTCCACTTCCTCTCAGAGTGCCCCGCACGGTTTGCTTCAATATTTAGTCAGTAAATTCGTTATTAGAGGTTCAATATCTTAGCCACTTGACCAATTACCTCTCCATTTGAGATATATTCGAAATAACTAATTTTGAAAAACACATTATGTGGAATAATCCAAATCAATGTCTTAAAAAATTAAATTCTTAAAAACAATGTTAACTTAATCACATTGAAAATGTCCTTATTCTATTCATTCGCATGTATAATTTTAAAATTGTGTAGTACACTCGAATCGGAATAATAGGATATTTATTATGTATTTTGATATTTTATTTAAATATAGAACATGAAATTAAAAAGATGTATTTTAAAATATTTCTTGAGAATCTCATCAAGCCTACCTTTTTACTAAAACATCTTCAATTAAAATCTTAGATGTGAATATTGCAAAGAATTCTTGAAAGTTTTGAGGAATGCATTCTCGCGTATTATGTTTTATTTTATTAAAAATATGTTTTTAATTTTTATTTTTTTAATAATTTAGCTAATAGTGTTATTTTCTCATAATTCTTTAAATAAAATGATTTTAGGAATTATATAAATATTAGAATTCTTAAAATCATAAATGCTAAAAAAAACGAAATATTCCCACTTTAGGATTGCAAACGATTTCTTGATGTTTCTATAGCTTTACTTTATTACTATTAGAAACCAAATATTGAAATAAATAACAAAATAACAATAATTCCTCTTATTTTTAATAAAAAAGTGAATAGCTGGAGATATATTTTGTATAATTCGTCTCAATATTTTAACTTTACTTTGATATATATATATATACATATATATACTTATACAAGTGTATATCAGTAAAAAATATATATATACAGTAATTTTGATTTTAGCATATCCTTTGAATTCAAAGAAAGTATTTAATCTGTTTGCATATTTTTTTGTATGCAATCCACAAAGCGCTCAAATAGCAAATCGACAATATTCAAAACAGATCTCGTTAGTTGAAAAAACACACCAGACCAATTAGAAGTCACCAATTTAAATACGAAAGTACTATATGAATGTTCTGTCTCCACCGTAGGTCAAGACTCGTACTTTTAAATACAATTATACATACTAAAAAGTATTAAAGTACTACACAATAACTTGAACTGCATTTAATGCCATTTAAAAAATATATATTTCAACAAAACATTTCAGAGGACGTTCTTTGTTAGTATTTACATTTAAAAAACCGAAAGTCATAAAAAACTAATTCATCGTATCCCTTTAATTATTATATAAATGTTGTATTATAATCAAATCATTAAATAATGTATATACTCGCTCGTGGCTATCAATAGCCTTTACTAATTAAAACTAGATGCCCGTGGACAAATTCAGATTTTCACGTTCCACCAGCATAATACATATGATTTTGATTACATATGCAGAAGGCAAACACATTTGGATTTACTCGCCTGGAAAACCTCGGAAAGCCTCTTGACGTCAATATAATCGTGCGTACACCCGCGTCATCGTCGGTCGTCCCGTATCCAGCAGAGTTAACGTGCGTGCGTTAAGAAATAGATATTATCATGCGTAGGGTGAAGGGCTGTCGGCTGTTATGTACGCTATTAGAATATACACATTTAGGACTTCATTGTAACATCACATGTTTCCTTATGCCTTATGCGAATATACTGTTATAAGACATAGACAACGACAATATAATGTGTATATTATTGAAAAGCCTATGGCAAATTGTTCCTAACAAGCGCATAACAAACTTTGATTACTCCAGAAATAACATGTATATTTTCAAATTAAGAACTTCTTATAGGCTTAATTTTGGGATACATTTTAAAATTAATGTATTGCTGTTTATTATGCATATGTAATTAAATTAAGTCTGATGAAAGGAGATGCATATAGTTTATAATTAGGGGCCGTTCATATATTACGTAACGCTAAATAAAGAGTTTTTCAAACGCCCCCCCCCCCCTCTACAATCGTTAAAATATTGTATACCTCCCCCCTAAAATTACATAACAACCCATTTAAAAAACATTGTAAATTGAAAAATGTCGAAAAATTAAATTAATTGAAAAATCGTATATCAAAAATATATAAAATTAAAAAAATGTTAAAGTCGTGAAAACAAAAAATATTTTACTTGCAATTTTAAACGTATAAATTATATTATTATTTTTTTTACTTAACAACAGCTCAAACCCCTCCTCCTCCCCCCATACTGCGTTACGTAATATGTCGACGGCCCCTTAAAAAACTTATATTTCCTTTTTAACACCCAACTATATATAAAGTATTCATTACCGTTAAAATCGTAATAAACAAATGGTTATCTTTTAAATCATCAACCATATGTCTATATCATCAATTGAAAGTTAGTAAATTGACATTTCTTTGTTGTTGACCTTCTACAAAGTCATCATGAGATGTACTAAGATTGGCCAAAAGATCCGATGAGCCTAAAATCATGATTGGGCGACATCACTTTAAAAAAATGGAAGGGATGTAGTTATTACGAAATGATTTTTCCTCCGCAAATTCTTATACAAAAGGTAGGGTTTTGTAATGAATGTTGGGGAGAGTGTGTTAAAAAAGTATAGTTTATTCCAAAGATAGCAAAGTATAGAGAAAACCCCATCTTTTTAAATTGGAAAATATTTCATTTTTTTGTTTTAATACGTCTCTCTGGATTTCATTTTCTGCATCGCTATCGCAATTAAGACATCTTTCGGCTGGATCCAAATCGATTTGGTTTTCCTTAGTTGAATGTTTCACAAAATGATTTTTAAGATCACATTACGAAGATTTGAGATATTTCCTTGTCAACTTTGGAAAACAACTTGCAGTGGTGTCAGCGATTTCCATCTGCATTCCATTGTGCAAATAGTTCAGAATTGCTCAAAGTTATTTGTAATTCGATTTAGCTATATAAAACAAATTTAATTTAGAAAAAAACTAACCTTATCATTGCTATTATTAAAGCTTGTTAGTTCTTTTTACAGTCTTTTTCAGTACATGAGAATTTAATAAGCTTTTGGCTTTATTTTCAATTTAATTTTGTTAGTCTAATTGTCTTTTTGTTATTTCAAATAATTTATTTTAACAAAAACTATAGCTTTTTGGCTTTATTTATGTGGGTTTCAATGGCTATATTTGTAAAGAATTAAAGCTTGTAAGCTTTTTATAAATATAAATATGAAATATAGGTTCTTGGCTCCTTTTTGTTATGATGCCTATACATTAGGAAGATTTGAATTGATTTTTTTTATAAAATTTAAGCTAATTTGGCATTATTTTTTAAATTTAATTTCAGATTTATAGTTTTTCGGGAAAAATAGACAATTTGATTTTTTAAATTATACCTAAACATTTCCTGTTCAGTGTTCACTCGGCAGTTGCGACATTTAAATATATACCCTAGTATAGCCTAGTCGCCCTAATATTATGCTTTTAAGGTACTTTGCTTACTGCACATTTACAGTACTTTTAATATATCATGAACCAAAAAAGGGCGAAATTAAAGTACCTTGTGCGTTTCTTCAAATGTCAATTTAAGTTTACATTTGTGGTTAAAGGTAACGTAAAAATAACTTTAAAAGAGCTCTTAAACGATTAATTGTCGTACCTTAAAAGTCATAATAGATAAATAAAAAATCTATATTATCATAGCAACATAATCCAGGCCCTTGCCCTGTTGTTGTACAGATATCAATATTTGTGCACGAATTAACAAAGCTCGAACCGCCTTTGCGATTGTGATGCTTAGCGTTGTCTAGCGCTCCGCTCTGCTCTCAAAATGCACCAAAATTATAGACTGCTTGACTCCAACGTGAATCTACCCTGACAGGAAAATTTCAAACCTCTGTCAATTAAAGATGAAGCGGATATTGGGGCATAAGATAGACATAGGTTATTTCAACATCGAAATGTTGAGACGAACCCATCAAGATAATACGTCTCAACGCAAGTTAGACGTAGAAAGGGGACATGGATTGGTCACATATTGTGGATCGAATTACATTGCAGTGTGTTAGGATTTATTTAAAATATTATTAAAAAATATATATAGAGTGATATGTGAAGTAATTAATATGAGTTAGGTTTTTTAGGTATATGTAGGAATCAGACATGTATCCCGTTAGTCAACGCTTTTTATGTATAGGGAAGATTATCCAAATACTAACTGACCAGAATATAAAAAAATGGTCTATTATTATACGGATAGGTCTCAATATATGTTACATTTAGGGTTGAAAGAAAAATAATAAGACATAATTTGATGGCAATATATTAAAAATGAATCTTTAATAAAAACTTTGCATATTTTAATTTTAATTTTTTTCTTGGGTGTCTTTGTATGTATTATGAGTGAAAGTTTTAGTATTTGGGGATCAAATTTAATAATTCATTTATTTTATAAATAAATCATTTATTCGATCCATTATTTTTTTATTATTTTCTTTGAATAATAAAATCTTAAAAGTGAAATTTATGAATCGAACACTATATCGATATTTTATTACGGTCATGTTTTGATTTTCTCGTCAGTTATGATCCGGCATAACTGCCTTTTTCATGGATGCCGATGACTAAAGAGTCACCCTGTATAAACTAAATCGTAAAAATATTTTATGTAATATAACGCACACGTTTAAATACCGGTGAAGATTCGAATCAGCCTAATTAATTAAATTAAATTTAATAGATGCCACAGGTATGTTTACTATGTATATTGTTTATCGCTAATTGATTGTACTATTGGTCTGCAAATTAATAAAAGGTGCTCTACTCAAATATCAGCCGACACATCAGATAAAGTCATGCTGCTGATTTTAGTGCTTACGTTTACGTGTCTGGTCAATAATGTTGCCTTTGGTATATAATAAATATACAAATATTGTTTTGCATGTTTGAGTGAAGCTATATCCATTATGTGTGTTTCTGTTTCTCCTTTAAAGGACTCATCCCATTTCCGGATAGTCGGATTGTCGGTGGTGCACAGACAACGATCGAGCAATATCCGTGGCAGGTTTCTTTGATGTATTTAAACTTCCATAAGTGTGGTGGCTCAATAGTTCACAGATATTTCGTTATTACTGCTGCCCATTGTACGGACGGTACGACAAGCCGTCTATTATCTGTGCGTGCCGGTACCACATCACGTACCAGTGGAGGCGTGCGGATCGGAGTGGCTCGTATTCATCAACACAGTGAATACGATCCGAACAAGATTAACATAGACATATCTTTGTTAAGGCTAACTAGATCATTAGTGTTTAGCCGGCGCATCAGTTCTATTCAACTGCCCGATCAAAACGAAGAGATAGCACCAGGAAGTTTGGTAAAAGTAACAGGTTGGGGTGCTATGACGGAGTCTGGTACTGGATCGAAACAATTACAGACAGTTGAGTTACCGATTATACAGCAAGACGTTTGTGTGGAAGCCTATCAGCGTCTTAATCTTATAACAAAGTATATGATGTGTGCTGGTTTTTACCAAACTGGAAAAAAAGATTCATGTCAAGGAGACTCCGGTGGACCATTGGTGTTTAACAATAAATTGTTTGGAATTGTTTCATTTGGTTATGGTTGTGGAAGAGCAGACTATCCTGGAGTGTACACGCGAGTGGCTTTATTCCGTGACTGGTTGGACAACATAATGGAATAACGTACAGATATTTTATAAGTGCAGTGAAAGTGATAAATGAATTTTATATTTAATTTTAAGTGGGATAAAATTAATTAAATAAACTTTATAATAATGTCAGTTTTTCATGTGCCTTTTTATATTTAGTATATATTATTATATGTGTATCTTACATAATTATCAACAGGTTAAAAATAAATAAAAATAAAAAAAAATATTAAAATATGTGTATGTTTCCGCAAATCGGATTTTATTGACTGATACGAACATGCAAATGCACTGTTTTAAACTTCTATCAGCTTTTTGCTAAGTAATATCTCAAAACAACTTAAATTTTGTATATAAAAGAAAGCAACATATTTTAGTGGTTTTGAAACTATTTTTTTAAACAAAAATACAAGATTTGAATACTTGTATTTTTACAATAATGTCCCTATTTATTTATTATTTAATTATAGATAAACATTTACTGTTCCAATGTACAATTACTTATTTAAATAAATAGTTTGAATGACAACTATGCCATTATATTTTATATTATCTAAACTACATTCCAACGACTTGCTTAACCTAATAACCGTGTAGGCATATAAATTGATAATGGTAATTTTTTTTTGTTAAATTTATAAAAAAATAGTTTTTTTTTAGTAAAAAAAAAATTTGGTTTTAAATATTTATTATTATTTTTTATGATACGAGAAATCCGGTTATATTGAGCCCAGAACTCAAAAAAATACGAAAAAATTCTCATAAAAGGAAATACAAAATAAATATTATATTTTAATTATTTTTTGAACAGGTATTTCTAAAATTTATTTGAATAATGATTACTAACAAATAATAATTTCGTTTTTCTTTGTATGAGAAAAGAAAGCTATTGCATTAGAAATTTGATTTTTTTTTGATGGTTGTTTAAATTCATATTCATATGACTTGGGAATTATTTTATTTTAAATATGTATCCTACTTTCCCAAAACAAATATTTTGAAAAAGTTTATGGATTCCTATAATTTTTGTTTATTTTTGTTTGCTTGCAATGTTTTATTTTATGAAAAATTAGCAAATTTATAAATATTGTATGAAGAATATTTATAAACTTTAATTTAATTTAAAAGAACTATTTCAAATATCGTTTTTCCTGTGTGATTTTTAAACTTTTAATTCAAAAACAACCCAGTTACATATTTGAAAAGATTCAGCTAAACTCAAACAGTAGAGCGAGGTATATTTCACTACAACGAACACAATCACGTTTTTCTGTAACAGCTGCTAAACTTTGGAACTCGCTTCCTTTAGATGCGAGGAGGGCAAACAATTTTAAAACTTTTAAAACAATGAGCTTGCAGAACTTTATGGAGTTTTAAGAAGGGGAGGTCGAAAAATGTGAAATATATTTAAGCAAAAGAAAATGAATATGCGAAAAATATTATTTTTCAAATGTGTGAATGTGTAAATGATAAAAAAACTATTCTGAAGAACAAAAAAGAAAATTTATACATTAATTTAAAGCACAATATAAAGAAAAAACGTTTCTGCGATTTTTCACTGAAAAATAATTTTATGACCATACTATTTCTTAAAATAATAAATCGGAGAATTTTGAATAAAAAAGTATAGAAATAATTTTGGACAATTTTTCGACCAAAAAAAAAACAACATATAAATTGTAAAACATAATCACATTCTTTTAAACGTATTTATTGATTATATGACCATTATACGGTCATGGGCTCATGGCACACATAGGACCCGAATTAAAGCTTTAAAAATGGGCTTGTTTATTTTTTATTTTTTATTTTTTTTTGTGTTTTTTTATCTTTTTAAAACTCTTTTCCTATGTCATTACAGCAACAAAATATTATTTTATTATATATTTTATATATTTTATTATATTATTTTATAAGTTTCTCCACACTATGTTATTTCAGGCTCTTACCCATCAATGTGACATAATAAAGAATGACGAAACAATATCCTGAAATTTAAGGATTTTTATGTAATTCAAAATGCACTGGACTTCCTCAACTTTTGATATACGTGAAGAAATGTTAGATATCCTCAATCAATTCAAATAAAAGTACTTATGATATGTGTACATCCTACCTTAAACTTCCTTATTGCAATCCAGTCTGAAGATATTATTTCGCATTATAAATGGACTTTCTTACTTATTTTATGGATATCATTATTCGGTGCAGTGTAGTTATAATTAGAGCGAGTGGAATTACTTACCGCGAAGCAGCTTTAATTTGATTTAATTTATTTTAATTTTGAAGATTTTGAAGTCGATAAAGACGAGTTCTAGAAAACTTGAACCAATTGATATTATATGCGCCCAATGTCATGAGTGTTTACAATATCAGTATTCCGATTTAATTGGTTGACAAATTTAAGTATTACCTCAGTTCTCAAGTGAACAGCATTGTCGAGACTCTTTTATATAATTTAATATTATAATATATCTTCAAAACGTGTGCAGATAACTAAATTAATAATTTTTTGTACATTGAAAAAATATCTTGGAAAAACTTGGTATTGACACACAAATTCAGAGATGAGAGCGTCCATCATCTCAAATTTTCAATCCATATCCGCAACAAAAGAATTTAGAATCTTCCCTTGCTCGTTTGTTCCCAAGCTAAAATAATGATGGCGAAGAAGTTCAAAATAGTTCTTGCACGGTAGAATCGGGCTTCGATGGGTGACACCGCGAATCACAACAACGAATTATTGAAATCCCAAATTGGTGAAATATATTTCTGAAATTACGCAAAAAGACTAAAGTACAAATATATAAAAAAAATACTGAATTTTAGTTACTGGACGTACTTTAACAGATAAGCAGCCGATTGGACCAATTTGAAAAACGCTTTGCAAATCGTTAATACATCGTCAACAATGTAGGAGAGCTCTGTGGCTGCATTTTTTTAAACTAAAATAAGAAGTTGGATGCATGAGGACGAGTACCTTAAAGACTCCAGTCTTCATTAAATATTTATTTTATAAATATTTTGCATAGAAGAAACTGTAATTATAAAAGCTTTTAATTGATTATCGTTATGAGCTGTACAGCATTTAAACACCATGATAATTATGTTTGATTTTGTTTTTTTTTTTCAAATTTATAATAAAATTTAATCATACATTTCTTTATGTTTGGCAGATACATTGGTAAAGGTGGTAGCACCTATTTTTTGTTAAAATAATTTTCAACCTTTATTCGGAGTTGTCTAACGACAGTCTCAGCAAAGCCAATGGATTTTTAACAATTTGAGGAAGTTTTAGGAATCATGGAAACTTATGTTTAAAGTTATGTATGTGAACAAATGTTAAGCAATTTAAGTTATAAAAAGGCAAAAAATTCCATTGTGCAAAAGTCCAACATTATTGTTCTTGTTTCATTTAAAATTTGCATGTGCATAAAAGTCAGGGTGATTAAAGTCGAAGGGTTGTATTCTAGGCCGCCTTTGAGAGTACCCGATTTAAGATTATATTTTTTTGAAATTATAAGATTTTTTAGGAGTATATGAAGAGTATTTGAGTTTTTTTTAAAAAGAAAACCGGTCACTCACACAAGGTTAAAGATTAAAAAGACAAGATGTATATATTATACCTTTTCGTCAAGACGAAGACACATTGAATTCATGAACTAACCTTTATGAACTCATGTTCCCTGACAAAACAATTTTAATTCTAGACAATTAATACATTTCTGTGTATAAGCTCCCTTCAATCGCCCATGCACGATAAAATAATGTTCCACAGAGAGTATTATATAATTAGCTGTATTACTACATAAGTATATAATATAATAAATATAACACATATTCACACATATACATATATGTATATATATATGCACATGCACACGCAGACACTATTAAAGACGAATGTGCATCAAAACGCTGTCGTCGTAATTAATTAATAACTAGGTCATCTTACCACATAGGCCAGCAGCGCACACTTGCTGTAACTTAAACATTACGCGTCTTTGCCTTATGCCAGTATGAGTGTATTTGTGTGTGAGTGAAGTGTATGGGTGTCTGTATTAAGTCTATAACTATATGAGTGTGTGCGTGTGTGTAAAATAATGTTTTTTTGAGTTCTCACATAAATGTGCACATAAAAATATATATATAGTAAATACATATATGCACAAATGCATAAATACACACACAACATATGGGTGCATACTGGGTTCATTTTTATGCACCAAGAGCGAATACTTACGCATATGTATATATTATATTACAAATCTTTAAAACTCTATATATTTAATGTGAGAGTGTCAAATATACATTATAACTTAATAGATAATAACGATTATTTTAGTAATTGTTTTACAAATCCAGATATTTATTCATTTAAGTATAAGTTTTCCATAAAGTTTAAAATCTTGCCTTTTTAATATTTTTTGGGGGACTGTGTATAACTTTTTGTTGGTCCATCCGTGCCTGTTTGACATAGCGCAAATTCCAATTTACTTAAAAAAAAGTTTTTTTTATAAAATCATTAAAAATGTACTCTTAATTTTCGTAGATTTATCTTTTTTTTTTTGGTATTAAAGATATACCAAAAGGCAATTAGGGTGTGTGCTATTTTGCTTAAGCTTCTACTATTTTCCATTCCCTGGTATCAAATATTTATGCACGGTCTGTGATTTAAATTAATTAAAAAGCTTCTGTTTATTTTAGATATTTTTTATTGAATGAAATCAAAGTGAAGTATTTATTATAAAATTTTTTTTCGCAAACTATGTTGGTTTTATAACAAGTAACTTTTTATTAGAAATCTGAACATACTCCCCCCCCCCCTTTGGACTAAGTAAATCGGAAACGCAAACTATGTTGGTTTTATAACAACTAACTTTTTATTAGAAATCTGAACAATTTAAGTTAATTCAAGTCTTTTATTTGTTTAAACTATTTTAAACTATTTGAATTATCTAAGAAATGGAATTGAGTAGATAGTAGATCTTCAGACAATGGATTTAAAAGTTTGCCGTCTTTGGAACATCCCCTCCTTAATCAAACTCCCCTAAATATCTTATAAAATAACTTTAGCCATAAGGTAAGCTAATTGTCATTTTAACAAATATATTTTCAAATTGGCATTTGGCAAAAGGCACCATTTAAAAATTCTAGAAAAATGTCAAATTGCCCAAAACTATTGTTAAATGTCAAAAAATATTTCAAAATGATCATAAAATAAATGTCTTTGTACTCTGCTATTATAGATTTATAAGATCTAGAAAGTTCACATGTTATAAGTTATCATCTCTTTTCTCTCATTTTGTCCTGTCCAAAAATATTTTTGGTCCTGACGATTATTCAAAAACCATACCATTTTGTAAAGTATCCGTGATTCTTCTGACGTTAATTCAGTACTGGCTAATAACATTTAATCAATTCTACCTAAGAGCAATAATACTGTACCTGTACTGTTTTTTACCTATCTTCTCGAATATTTCTCGTAGTTATTTGCAAAACCTATTAAAAATGGTATAGAAATTCTTATATTTTTAATGTTATATTTATATATTATACTTTTTACATTCTATTTAATTTTAAATATGTTTTTAAGTATTTTCCATTTAATATCTATCAGTTTAAGTCTACAAAACTTTGTGGAAAACATTCACAATTCATTATAAAAATAAATAGTAAACAAATTATTAGATTCGAGTTATTTTAAAATTATTATATATAATAGTAAATTATTTTATTGGATGACATAAAGCAAACGGACATAAACACTATTGGCCTTATGTCCGTAAAAAAGGATATAAACCCATGGGCATTATGTCAAAAACTGTATGTATATTTCAGCCAGACATAAGATCCATGGACTTTAGGGACTTTATATTTAAGCAGATATAAAGCCTATCATGGGCCTTATCTGGTGATTTTTTTCGAAATAAAAATTATAATATAATTTGTAGCTTTTTTGTACTCGCGTTTATTATTTTTCGATTTCAGAAAATTACAAGCCAGGAAATAAATAAATTCCAAAAAAGGAACAGATTTTGAAATGCATCTACGACTTTACATTCTCTGGTAAACTATATTCAATTTTTTGTTTCGCAAAAGATAAGAATTAAAAAAATCAACAGTTCATTCTACCAACACGTGTGAAAGATATTCCTAAATGTCAAATATTTACGTTGTCGTCTTTATATACAAAAGTGATGTTAAGTTATTATAGGGATATTTTTTAGGCCTCTATTTTGTGGTATTTAGATTTTAGGAGATCTGTCAGATTGGCATTTCATATAATTTTAACTACTTAATTATTACGACGGCAACCAGAAATATGCTAATGAATTTTTTTTGCGAAATCTTAAAATTAATTAGATTACACATAAATTAGTTTTTAGTTAATTTCGTTATTTTAATATATACTTGTTAGGGCATATTTGGGCTTTACTGATTATGGAGCATATTTGGTCCTATTTGCATTTTTTTGATCATATTTGGTCGTATTTTGTCTTATTTAGGTCAAATAATAAATAATAAATATTATTAATTTAAAACTCACTGATTATTTTTAACACGCTCGCTGCAACAACTAAAAATATTTAACAAATTTAATTTTTTTAAATATATTGATTTGTACATTTAAAGGTACATTTTTGCATTATTAATTACATTTTTTAATATGAATTAATAGTTATAAAAGTACAATTGTTTTTGTAATATTATTTAATAGCATATTTTAATGGCATGTTTCGATGTTTAAAATGCATATTTTGACGTTTATAGGTAGTATTTAAAAAAGTTTATATATATATATACAAGATATAGGCGTATAAAACCGATATTTTAGGGCATACTTTTGGCGGCACTGATTATTAACATAACCAATTGGGAATAAATATGATTTTTAAAGTAAAAAATAGGCCGATTTTACGTTTTCAATTACTTAAATTGGATTGGGTATAATATCTTTTGAAATGCATACTATTGCTGTTGCTTGGGACTTTTTATATAAGTTCCGGCTGAAGTTTACTTTAGCGCCCCCTCCCAGAAAAAAAATATTTTTTTAGTGGATGTAGGGGATGTTACCCTGATC
>JAAAKO020023831.1:0-14480 GCA_010015015.2 Bolitophila cinerea
TGTAGGATTTTTATCTGTTAAGATTACACATTCATTACAGTTACTGTTAAAAGAGTCTGTAATTGCTTTCTGGAGCTAGCACGCAGCCTTCCCAAGGCCGGTGATTGTGCGAGGTAAAGCATTAGTCAGTTGGTGGTTCCCTCATGTATCCATCCCAGTTTGTTTTCCTAGGATTTCTGATAAATTTCCTCTATTCTTTTAGCCGCCCGTCATCCTATCACTTTTTTAAGGTGCTTTAAAGTTTGTTTAATACTTCTGTTTTTAAAAATAAAATAAATGTTTTTTTTCAAACTGAATCATTAGATTTTACCCCAAAATAGGTGTTGAGCATGGTCAAATTTTGTGGTGTATGGTACTTTTGAACAATTTTCATTGAAGGATCGTGGGCACATGCCAAAAAATGATGCTAGTAGCCGGACAAGAAAAAAAAATGCGCTGGCTACTCAGCTAAATATTTTGTTTGCGATTGACAGCACGCTAAAATAATTTTATTTACAGAAAATGAAAAAAAAACTAATGTATTGCTTGTTTTTTGCAATTTTCCTAAATAAATTTGGTAAATAAAATTACCAAAGAACGGTTTCCCTCAAAAATGGAATAATGCCTAACCCCTATTTTGGGGAAAAAAATCATTTATTTCAGCCTTTTTTTTCAAATAAAGAATTTTCAAATTTCAAGGTTTCAGACAAGGGTGATATGGGGTGCTTCATCCCATATTGTAATCCTTAGCCATTTTTTTGTTTTTATAATGAAGTTGTAGTAGGTGTGGGAATTTGGAGGTGTAGGAATTTATGTCCGAATTGGAATGGTCTGGTGGTGTAACTTCAGGATTTTTATTGATTGAATTACAGTTTACGGAAACTAAACTTATTGTTGGCTGTGTATAAAAACCGCAAAATATTCTGTAAATTGATATTTTTTTAGAATCAGTAAGTAATTGTAATTTTGTATTATGATAATATTACTATAGCATTTGACTTAAACATAAACATTATAGTTTCATCAGTTTCAAATCGTGAATTTTGTTCAAAACTTTCAAATAATAATCTAGCCTTCGTTTCCTACATTACACCAATCCATGAAATATGTGTGCTCCTGAAATTACTTATAGAGTCTAAAAAATGGTAAATTTATCGGAACTATTGCTTGAAACATCAGAAATTCCTTGGGATAATATTTACTTTATATATTTATCCTGTTAATAGTAAATTAGCGATGTTTGAGGATTTAATTTAAAACATTTTTAATGAATTCATTTCTGTTAAAAAGTAAAACGCATTACAAAGGATTGAAGTTAGTATGGCTGCCTATAACAAAGACATTGCTCACAGAAACTGAAGAAAAACCTTGCTTGCCAAGTGATCTCATAATATTCCAAAACCTTAAAGCTAGACTGCTAATGCAGTTTTTTTTATAAACCTAGCAAAAGTTCAAAGCCACTATGAAAAAATAAGAAGGAATTAGGTGTTACAGAAACTTCAACATCTAATTGTGCTTACAGTCCCAATATCCCATCAATTGATAACCATTTCGTAACAAACCATGGTCATTAATTCTAAATCAATATTTTTTTGCTTGACGAAGTATTATTTTCGGTTATGAAGATAAAATCGAATTCGGATGGTCCGGATGAAATTCCAATTAATTTTCTAAAGATATTGCTACCTGTAATTGCAGAGTGCATTATGCAAATTTTTAATTTTGTACTAACAACATCAATATTTTCATCATCGGAATAAGGCAAAAGTTATAAAAAATAACTATAGACCAATAAGTATACTCCCAGCTATTTCCAAAGCTTAAGAGTAATGATAAATGCTAACCTCTTAAATGAAAACCTTATGTATTCTAGGCAATCGGGTTTCCGTAAATATAATAGTACTATACTACTTCCCTTTTGAAAATTACTGATGACATTCATCTTGACCTTGACCAAAAATTGATAAACCTTTTAATATTTTTGGACTTTAAAAAGCCTTTAACAATGTTGATCATTCATATTTGCTTAAAAAAAACTACACAACTTATTTCCTGTTTCTGGTTCCTCAAGTGAGATTTTTAAGTCATATATAGATAATCGTTTTCAAAAAGGAACTTATTGAAAATGTGTTATCTGATTCACTTCAGTTAAAGTGTGGTGTTCCTCAAGGGTCTGTTTTGGGACCATTGTGGTTTTCCATGTTTATCAATTTGTCATTTCACATGATAGCTGGGATATGTTTGCTGATGATGTGCAACTGAGATTTTGAGCTCTGATTTCAATCGCTTATGAGATGATTACTATGGCCAATAATGATCTTGTCAAGGATCTTTGCTGGTCAAAACTGAATAAGGTGAGCCTTGATCTGCTTATATAATAATAATATTATGTTTTTATTTTAAAATTGAAATTTATAAAAAAAATGTTATATTTGTGAAAGAAATTTTGAAATTTAGGTTTAAATGCTCCATTTTTTAAAAAAGCTAAATTTTGCTATGCTTTTATTTATTTTCATGCTACATTCAAATCAATTTAATTATTTTAATTATTAAAAGAACATTTTAAACCAGTTTGCGTCAACATTGCCTAATTGATTTGCCCTGGAGCACCGGAAACACATGCGCCTTTAAAGGTAATAGAGTCAGAAAATCGAACTCATACACTCTTGCGAACCAACCCACACATTCCATACAAATGGAAATAGGTGTGTTTGTGTGTGTGTGATATTATGCAATATACACATACTATTTCTAGGTAAAAGTATACTTCAAATAGAGGGGCGGCGCGAATCAAAGCACAATCTGTGTAATGGAAAGCGCAAAGTGTAATAGAAAAGAAAAGCGAAAGGTTGCCCAGCGATAATTGGATTACTTTACTGTGGAAACTACAATACGCACGACAATACGCGTACATTTATGTATATATATAGAGTGGGGGAGGGCATTTCATTTATCCTGTACATACCATACAGCTTTTCTCACATTTTATTATACATACCATTCTTATTCTTATATTGTGTCTGTGTCCCCGAAAATGCGAATATCGCGCTGTTGTATTTAGACTGTACATTCGTTGATTGCGTCGGAGTTCTAAAAAGCACCCGGCTAAAAGCTGACCAATTATTATTAGGAAAACTTGACGCCCCGGTGGCCCCGACCGCCCGATGGCACACGCACACAGACGCACAGACGCACTCACACTCGCACAGCATCAGACACTCGCATTTCTTTTGTTCGTCTCTTTTTTCGTGGAAAACTTTCCCGGCGAATAATGACAGTAACTAATGACTGTTTATAGCTGTGTATGTGTGTGTGTGTTTTTTTGCTTGAAATGGCCCTGCCGGCTGGCAGGCTCCGTTGTCGCGGTGGCCGGCTATACTCAATTAAAAGTTGGCTAACGCGATCGGTGTTTGTGATTTGAAGATTATTCTCGTGAGCAATCAGTTATTTGCAAGTCCGGGTGGAAAGACACGGGGCTCGGTCAATCATATGGAATTAATTAGACTCGGGCAGTCTATTTAACGACATATTTTTTAATTTTATTGAAGATTTTTAAAAGTCCAAAAAAAAAAATTAAATTATGTATATACTTTGGAAATATAAAAATAATATTTTTTTAAAATACAGTTTATGTAAGGGTGATCCGATCGGAGTGATATTTTCCAATTTTCGGACTATCCAGAATCCATCAAAACTATCGGTACTAACACAAACAAAATGACTAATAAAATAAAAATATGCTTTTCAAAGTATTGCTCAAAAGATGGCAAAAAAGTCAAATAGATCAGGTCTTCCTATAACTTAAGATTTTGATAAATCTATTTGATATCACAGTTTAATAACTAAGGTATTGACTAAGATATTTTATTCAAAGAAATGACCAATGGTCTTGTGCGAATCAACGTTTCAATGTTTCTCTCAGCAAAGGACGTGCTGACAATGGTGGTAAGCGAATTTTTCAAAATTAAACCCAGCTGAAGAGCTTTATTGATCAATTCAGTGATATGTAGGATGGACAGTTGGGTAAACCAAATAACTAATGTGTTTCAAAACACAAGCGATCATTGTGTTTTGATCAGGTATCTGTATTTACCACAAATTTGTGTTTCCCGTAATTTTTTTTAAAATATTTTAAATAAACGCTAATCGTTTAAATGATCAAATCGATCATAGCTATTAAATATTTTTTAAGAAAATTAAATTATCTATAAACATATCTAACCATTGTTGTAATCGGGTTAAAAATGGCTATGTTGTGATTAATCAAATTTACTCAATACTTTTTTATTAAATAAATTAAATTTACAGATAAGATATGTTTAAATGTAAAAAAACATATTTAATATATTAAAATGTTAGCATCTTTTTTTAAGTCCGATTTAAATGAGCAATGACTATAATTACTGGTAAATTAGTTGTCTTTAAATTGAATTTAACAAAATAGTTTATTATAATATTCTTTTAAATAAAAATAAAAGCACTTCATTGAATCTTTCCTAAAATTTAAATAGCATTAAACATAAAAACGAAACATAAATATTTTTTTTACAGATTTTACTACAACATATAAAAGCGTTAAGACCAGAAGCAACCCGAAGCACTTTGAAATAAACCTGGCTGGATGCTACCGTACTACTAGTTGGTTTGCTATGGGCCCCACGTGGCCTATGATTGGTGTATCTCTGCACCGCCAACCTAACCTAACCAACTACAACATAAACAAAAATTATTTGTTATTTAATGTCATATAACTAAAAATAATAATATAATTAGTTTTAATAAACAATATATTAAAAAACAAAACCGCTTATTTAAATCATTTTAATAAAAACTTGACGATAAGAATTACTGGCTTGTAACTTATTCTCAACTAAATTAATATCACAATTGCCATGTGACTTATTCTCAAGTGACATAAAGTTAGGAACAAAACTTGAGAATAATGCACTTAACTTAACCTTCTATTAACCCTCTTTTTTTGTAAATGCAAAATTTAATTTTAGCTTTTAGGTATATAAAAACCTAATTCACTAATTAGTCCTCCTGAATTTAAAACTAGGCTATATACTTCTACATTTTTAAATTTAAAATGATATAAAAGAAAATCTCTAATGATTCATTTTAGTTTTTTATTTTTGTCATTTTGAATATAATCCCCTTTAACCGTTTATTTGTCTTTATTCTTTTACAATATTTGCCTAATTATGGCGAACTTCATAATTACGTAAAATGGAATATATTAAAGAAAATAAGAAGACTCCTATGTAAATTCGTGTAATTTTGGAAGACTTTGAACTTGCTGTTATAGAAAACGACTTTAGAAAATAAATTGGTACTTCAAAATCCACGTCTTTCAGGTATAGTTTGAATATACTTGTATGGCATTTATAACTCCAAACAAGCAAACCAAAACTAGCAATTAAAATATAAAACGGCTAACAATAAAGTGTGCCCAAAACACATCAAAATTGTAGAGAAAAAAAATATTGCTTGTGCTCCAAATAAATACAATAATGTCATCTAAATAAGTAAAAATGCCCACAAAAACAAAAACAAATGCACATATACCTAAGTGCACCTGCAGTTTTTTCTTGGTTACAATTTTTTTTTGCAATTTTTTTATGGTAGACAAAGTTTTGTTTAGACAATACATTTTATTTTACCCAAAAAAAAAATTCTTGGTAACTAAAAAGAATTATTTTGGCCAAACTTATTGTTTTAATGGCAAGATTGATTTTAACCCATAAAAAATTGCTAAACATAAATGTATAATATTTTGATTAAATTTAAATTATATATTTTTATATAAAAAATATGTGTTTATATTTTTTCAAAAACTTCTATGCTTTTTAATGTATATTTTCTATTTGTAGTGTATATTTTTATTTTTTTAGTGCATTTTATGGTGCATATTTATATTTTTTTTTTAGACACTGAAATTTATTTGATTTCACATTTTTTAAAAGTATTTAGCTTATTAATTCAATCGAAGATTTTGAAATATAAATATTCATTAGAATGTGAAAATATGTGCAGATTTTTGTTTATAAAACATTACAATTTAAGAAACATATTTACAACAATTCAGCGCATACATTTTATCAACATATTTGGCACATATTAGCAACATATCAGCAACATATCAGCAACATATCAGCAACATAACTGATTAGTTTTTCTGTACACATTTTGATATTAGCAAAACTTGATTCCAATCATTTTTGGGTGGCTTTTCATGCTTATTGGATTCTGTCGCTATCTCAGTATTATAATCATTATTTACTTATTCAATTATAATAAAACTTAAAATAAAATAATTTTCTTTTACCCGGAAAAAACACTGAATGAATTTTATTCATATTACTGCATATTTTCACATGTCAACTTTTGATCAGACCTGAAGGAAACATTTTGTATATACATACTTTATACAATTTATAGTATTTATAATATATATTTTTATACATAAATTTGATATAAATCTAAAACCAAATGTCATGTGTGTCTGTGTGTATGTGTGTGTATAGTATGTCTCTGTCTAATGTGTACAATTTCTTGTGCCGTGTGTATGCTTTTAAGCTTTCATTTTATTATGAAGGATATAAATAGCATGGAAAGGTGATATTTGCACCAAGTTTGAAAATAAAAGTTCGAGTCCTTTAAAGCAAGACTGGTAAACGTAATTGCATAATATTTGCTTTCTACACTTTGTGTACACGGTACAAAAACACATACAGGCACACAAGCACACACACACACACATTCACATTCACATATTTACGTAGTGTACAAACACAATATATCATATTGCTCGCACCAGTGGCTGCTCGCTATTTCTATCTCTGCTCTTCAATTTCGTGTCTAGTGTATTTAAATAAATATGTAAGAATTGTATGCATAGACAAAGTATCTAGTTATGCAAACTAAAAAATGCTGTCCCATTTTGTCTGGCTTATCCTGGCGTGTCTCTCTCTTTTTCTCTCTCTCTCTCTGTTATTATTTTACAGTGCAAATACACTATAAACTTGATGTGCACCGAATGTTTGTTTTTGTGTGTGTAAAACATCAGTACTTAGCATATATGCACATGTAGGTAAATGTTTGTAAATACTATACATTTATACAGAAAAAATGTTTTTGTTGTGAACGGAAGCTTTTTGATTAAGGTAGTAAAAAAAGCTAGCAAAAAGGTATTGCAGCGAGTTACGTTGTATATTTTTTTTTCTCGAGATTTTCCGTAAACTACATGTTTTCTATTTAAAAAAAAATACCTTACACAAAAATGGACATTTTTGCACAGTGAAACTGAATTTGAGAAAAAATATTTTCTTTATAACTGAATTCAAAACAAAATCTAATTTAATTTTAATGGTTCCAATTCCTATATCACTTTAGCGGATTATAAAAGGGTATACAGTGTTCATTTTTGAAAAATATTTATTATAATACACAATTCCGTAAAAAATGCGATTTTATATATTTTGAAATATACATTTTTTAATTGAATTATAATTTTTTTTCGATTAAACAACTAATGGAATATTTTGCACAATAATTGGAGACAGTTTTTTTTGGGAGGCGATATGTTTTCAAAATTTAATCAAGAAAACGACGGACAGTTTTGTATAAAATTTAAAAAAGCAAATCATTCGTTTTAATTTTTTTTCAATCAGGGAAGGGGTAAAAGATAATGTCTAATATATATGTAAAAACTTAATCCACACATGTAACACTTTGGGGCCGGTGGCTTTTCTATACTTAAGGGGCGGTTTAAGTTTAAATTTCTTGGAAAAGATTATTTTTTTCATTTTTCACTGATTATCTATTTAAAATTATCAGAAAAATACCTCCTAAAATAGAAGAGACACCAAGTTTGAACCAAACTTTTTCCACAGGCTAAAACAGTAAGAAATCACACAATATCTGATTTGGAGGATATTTATCTTTAGTTATTGTAACGAACAAAATCCTTCAATCGAATCAATCCCTTTTTACCACAATCATTAAATAGACAAAAAATGTCATTGAAATTAAATTCACAATTTTTATAAAAGGTACAAAAATAGCAATAAAAAATAAAAAGAAAGTCGTTAAAAAAAAACAGAAATAGCCAAAAAAATAATAAAAAATACATAAATTTAATAAATTAAATAAAATATGTACGCAGGTTGCGGGAAATATTCATTTAGTTTAATTTTTTATACGGTCGTTTTCGACGAAACCATTTGTCACGATAGTATTTAACTAAATATTGCGGTTTTAAAATTTTATTTTTCACAATTCAGTTTTAAAAATTTCCTCGTTTTCTAAATTCTGAATTACAAAATTTGGAATTTTTTAATGTTTATGGAAAAATATAAAAATATATACCAAAGAATCTAAAAAAACTGTCCAATGAAAAAAAAATATATTCAGGTTTTTAATCCTGAAAATCTTAAAAAGCTAAACTTCCTTATTAAACCATTTCCCATTTCCCTTATCCTGATACAGCTTGAAAAATCCTGAAATTTACTTTCATTTGAGAGCAAACATTTTTTTAGAATTTAAATTGAGACAAAATATAAATTATTTTAGGATCAGAGCCGCAATTCAGACCGGGTACCATCATCACTTAAAGATATTGATTAAAATATATTTTTTCCTGGGGGGACATGTCCCCATGACTTCTCCTCTGGATTCGCGAATGGCTAAAACAGAGTTATTATGAATAGATGTAAACTATTTATTACTTAAAGTAGTCCTACATGGAAACCTTTGTCAGATTTTTATTTAATATCATTTGATGCCAAACATTCATTTATAAAAATTATTTTAAAAAATATATATATATTTTCGATTTTAAAAGAAGTACTTAATACAAAATCGTTATTCAAGCAGAATTTTTGCTACTTTAAAGTTTAGTAAACTTTGTTTTTGAAAATCCTATTTGCAGATTTTAAACCTACCCTACGATGCGCAGGTACTAAAAGGAACGCAAGCACATTGCACAATGCACATGTACAATGTACACTAGGGTGGAGAAGAAAAAACAATTTTTAAAGCGACTGAAGATTTGTAAAACAAAAAAAAACAAAAAATGTGCCAACATTTTTTAATTTTTGACCCATCTTTTGTGCCCTCAGGCGTGTGTTCGTAAGGACCCATACACAAATACGATACAAGAGTATGTATACTAAAATAAATAAGATGAGGCATCAAAGATATAAACAGCATATAAGCAAATCAGTCTTTGTTTGTTCGTCTTTTAAGATAGTTATGTTTTAAATTAAATAAATATACATAACTAAAATGAAACGTCTTTTAATTCGGTTGAGCTAGAGCACACAAGTGACCGCCCATCTACATTTCGCGCGCGGTCACTACCGATTTTTAAAATCTGCAAAAAACAGTCTTTACAATTTGTATCCTGTTTAAAAAGTATAATTTTTGTGTATTAAAAGATAAATTTAAACTTTCTAAAAAACATTTTCAGAAAAAACTCTATATGAATAAAAAAACAGGGATAAAATGTACTCATATCACATACAAAAAAAAAAAACAAAACATGCTTAAGCTTATTTACAATAAATGTCAATTTATGTTAAACATTTAATACAGTTTTTACTTTTTATCGTATATTATAAAATATTTTTATGTAATTCTTTGGCTAGGATGCAAAGTCCTGCTTGTGTGTTTCTATTATCATTTTAAAATGTGGTGTTTTTTTCTTAAGCCCAACAAACAGTGAAAAATTCTCTAAAAAATTTGAATTTTATTTAAAAGGTAATATCTTAAAGTATTTCAAAAAAACTCCAAATTCGTCGCTTTGTTAGAGAAGAATCCAAGGCTGCCGAATCGGAAATCGACCGGCAAAAGCAAGTTGCCGGCCTTAAGACTTACAAAGTACTGTCAGTAGCTGACAGGAATTCCACAAAGAACCTCGCCGAGCTAAAAAGTTGAAGTCAGATTTTTTCAAAATTCGATTGCTTATGTACTGTCAAGAATCTCCCAATTGCCAGGTCAGGAGTATTATACCACAAAAGAACGGAGCGAAGTCGAGAAGCAATTTAAAACAAAACAAAAGTCAAAGTTCCCTACTAAACCCACTAAAATGTCCATAGCTTCGGCTATGTTAAGAGATATTGGGCTTGGACCAAAACAAAATTAAAAGAAACAAAGAAGTAATCCAAAGACGAGAAATATTTATGAATAAAATGGAATGCAGTCAGCAAGTAGGTCTCAGAAGCCAACATAAAGGCGCTAATGGCATGGTTACAAACAAAAATAATCAAATTATTTGAGTTCACTTATTTAATCAGAAATTAAATTAGCTTTTTAAAACTGTTTGAGCTTTAATAATTGGATAAGGGGTTTCAAAGTTAAAGCATATTTAAAGTTAGAATTTTTTTTCGATCTTAGTCCTTAAGAATTTAAGAAAAAACCTGTATCAATAATCGATAATTTTTTTATGTTAACCTTTAAAATATAAAAAAATATTATAAATTTCATTTTTTTTTTTAGAGGCCACTGCAGTGAACCTCAGCCAATGTCGAGTCCGATCAGCTAATCGTGATTCGTTCGATCGTATTCAACGGCCAATCGTAGTACATTTATGTTTTCATCTCCAGGTGAACGAATCAAAAACAAAATTGAGCTCGTCCGGACCGGGAAAACGTGTGTCTGGTAATATCTGGTAATTATTTGAGAATGTTCAATACTTCTCAAAAGACGTTGCCGTTAAAAATGTTTCTTGTTTTAATTCTAAAACATTGCCTTACTCATAAATGGCTAGGAATAAATTGAATCGGCCATTATTACTATCGCCGCTTTCTAAATCACAGTCAGGAGAAGATAAAAATGTTACGGCTGTTCTTGAGAGTGGTTGAAAATGTCAATTATTTTCTAAAATTCTCCAGATAATTTATAATTAATATTGCGTTGTCCTTATCACTCTTGTGAGGATCGCGATGTTTGAGTGTTGTTTAGAAAATCAAATCCATTTTGAGGATTACAAAGCTTTTAAGGCACCTCCTAATGTGCAGTCCATCCAACAAAATCAAATTGCCAGTATGACCTCTAAAACGTACACTTCCAGATAAGTCTCTTAAATCAGATAACCACTAACACACTATATATGGCATTCATTTTTGCACAGTGTACCTATAATACACATTATGATGATGTGTATAGAATATAGTATGTATACTCTGTATTCTTTATACTATATATACACGACGACTACTAAAACATGCGGGCATGTTAAAAGATATACTATTTAATCTTCAAAACCCATGAAAACCGCAAGCTCAAAGCTTTGCGCAAAGTATAAAGTCGTCCGACCGCATCCATTCTGGCAAGATTGTGTTTCGGGTACAGTTGATAAACCACTTTAGTTCATTTTCGCACAGGCTCGCTCTTTCCAAACCCCCATCACGACCACCACCACCATCACCGCCACCATCACCACCCTTACCACGACTCAAGCAGCCAAGAGCGAGTGTGTGCTGTAGAGATGTACATGATATTCCTTAAACATGTATAGACTCTAAATGCTTTCTAGCTGAACAAGTAGAGTCCTTCCTCTCGCTACTGTGTATTTAGATATGTTTATGTATGCATACATGTGTGTTTGTGTGTGTGTGTGTGTGTGTAATGTCAAAAGAAAGGTATACGGCTGTGGTCTTGGGTTGGCTTACAGACAGAGGCGCACACCCCCACACCCCCGCGCACACATAGACCCAGCTGTGCTGTATGGTTTCCTTTGTAAGCATAGTGTTTGTACAATGTTTGTCTTTGGGCAATCTAAATTTAGTTTTTCCGCTCCCTCCTCTTCCTCCTCCTCCTCCCCGTCCGCGCTCTCGAAACAATGATGGTTTTGAATGAAAAATATGCGCACCAAAGATTTATTTGAATATGGCCTTTGACTGCGGTACCCAACCACAGAGAATATTGAGTAATAATGGCAAAACGGAAACCACAGCACCAGCAGCGACCATAAATGCGGAAGGGGAGCAGCGCTGAGACGCACGCGATTTACGGTTAGGCCATATTTGTTGCTTAGCATAACAGACATATTTCGAAAAGGTATATTTAGGGACGATTCGGATTGCATTCCAGGACAGTGAATTTAAGCCGCACATATTTCATTAAAATGCCATGGAATTTGTAGGTAAGTCTGAAAGGTGCGGAGCTTTTTGAATACATATTTCTGAGGAAATAATCACTAATTAGCATATATTATTATACAAAATTGAAATTCTGTTATTCTTCTGCTAATATTCATATTTAAAAATAATCCATTCTCAATTAAATGTATTTATAATTTTTGCGATATAAATAAATTATTATTTCCACGATAAAAAAATATAATAAATTAAATTATACAAAAAAAGCATTTTATTTTTGTAAAATAAACAACAAAAACATATTTATTATTATATAATAAAAAAGCTCTCTGGCGGCAGACACACACACACAACACGAATTTTAATTAAATTACTCCCGCGTAAATGGCGCGGGGATCGCTCTTTAATCCGATTGATCTTTTATAGGACGCCAAAATACATACGGTTTTTGCCTGGCAATGGCGCTGCGGAGAGCGACCTAATCCCTTCGGCAGGATAATTTGGTTTCGTAACAAATAGCCAAATGCGAGTGGATGCAAATTAACGCCATCCATCGAGTCTCGAGTAAATGCATATGGCGTAGTGCACGACCACACACACACACAAGCATATTTAGCCATATGTACGCTACAAGCTATTTGTTTATAGAAAATACATATACATACGAGTACGCATATGTATTGTGTTTATAAGTACAGAGTGTACACTTCACTAGCACACACACACTCACACACTCACACACATTCATAGATGCAAATATGCATCGATTGGGCATATTCATTGGCTTCATTTTATAATTATTTGAATCGTAAAGCTCTCCGCTTCGGTGTGGCCGTATGGTCACTGCACCGCATTGCACCGCGATGCACCGCTCCGGCACAGGCCATCAAATATACATACAGAACAAAGTGGAGCTTTCGAAAGCCGCGCTGTGATTATTTGAACTTGCAACAATTTAATTTTATGCATTTCGGATTAGACGAAAAAGAATAGTGACTGTGATTAGCATTTAAATTGAATGGCACAACATTATAATAAATTGCTGTTCATTTTCCGATTTAGTGCGCATTTAATGCGACTGAATTGAGGATATATATGTAATTTATTTCATGGTATTGGTATAAAGGTGGGAATGTGGATAATGTTGGGCTGCCGAGAGCGGTGGTGATATCCCCGGGTCCTGGTTTTCTAAGAAGCCCACATTGTTGCCAAAATTCCATTTATTACTTTCATCTAGATATATACATTTTTCTTTTGAAGAAATCGGAATTTTTTTATTTCATTCGAGAGAATTATCGAAAGGTGATAAATAAAAGAATTGATATAATTATTCTTCAAACAAAAAAAAGTTCTATTTTTACACAGATGTGACCTGAAATTGACTAAAGAAATTCATTTTGATTGGAATTTTTCCATTTTTTTTACTTATATTTTGAGTGAATTTAGTCACTTTGAAATATTTTGTAATTGTTGAAAAAGCCTGTAAGGTTCGAGTTTTGAAGCTCGATATACCTAAACCGCTATGCCAAATCGACAAAAAGATGTTTTATTGCGTCATTTGATGGACTTTTATCATAACTGACCATTTTTAACTTTAATCTCGGTTAAACAAATATTTTAAAAATGTTTTTTTGAGGTTCAACTTTATGTTTGCCCCAAAAATAGAAATATATATAACTTTGATTGACCACATTCAGTTAAGAGGTTTTTTCAAAATTATAATTTTTTTACCAATAATTTTCTTGCGGCACTCGATTAACTAACTTTTGATAAAAATCTCAACAAAGTGATCAATTAAAATTATTGGTGGTCATTTCTGGTCGAAAAGCGGTCAATTTTGTTCAAAAAGCGGTCAGTTGTCGCAAAAAATGCATATACTTTTTAGGGGGAAGTATGAAGTTTGTCTCCGAAATTATTGTCGGAATAAATTCGAAACGTGCGTGGTCAATCAAAGTTTTTTGATCATAATGTCTGGTCAAAAAGTAGTCAATGGAGGGCTGCTTTTAGTCACTATTTCTATCTGGGGGTAGTGCAAACGAGAAGTTGGCACCTAGATCTTTTATCGATATAACTTGTTAACCGAGGGAGGGTTAATCAAAATTATTAGTGGACATTTGATTTAATATAGGTAGTGGTTGTGGTAGAGCTGATGGAGGTGAAGGAGTTACTTGATTTTGCTGGTGTCTCAAATATGCTGCAGCACTAATATGGGTGCTTTTTATTGAAAAAACTTTGTGTAAAAAGGTATTATTGAAATATCCGAAATTCTCGAAATTAATTTCTCGAGATTTGGGATTATTTTGTTTATCGGGAATTCCGAGAATTCGGAAAACGAAATTGTTGATTTTCATCTGTTTTTTTTTCTTCAAAATTTTGCATTTTTAGCTTTCAGCTTTT